>CAUHTR010000919.1:0-98093 GCA_959609185.1 Schmidtea polychroa | reverse complement strand
ACTTTAATATCTTGATGTGAATTAAAACTTATTTTATATAGTATGTTCTTTTTTCAAAATTTTAATAGTCAGCATAAAATTAATATTCTAACACATAGACGGACAAAAGCGTCATCCGTCCAAATTTTAAATTTGGTGACATGCCGGTTGTAGCCATCATATATTCAAAATGGTACTGTTAGTGGATGGCTAAAGCAGTCGGTTCGTTTATTTAATATCATGAATTTCTATATATTTTATCATAATACAAACCATAAAAATAATCATGGCGGTGCGACAAAATGATCTTATTTTATAATCATTTCAATTCATATTACAAAAACTATCATAGTGTCAAAATTTGAACCCCCGTGAATATTTAGTGTCCATCAGCGTGTTTATAACAATTTTTTTTGTGTTTTGCTTTAAAAACGTTTTATCTAATATATTCATTTTCTTAATTGTAAAGAAAGTAAAAATGAAGTTACATGCGAAGTCTATAGAAATCTAAAATACATTTTTTAATGTTTGATAATTCATGAAAAATAGTAATTTCTTTAAAAATAGTTGTAATTTTAGATATAAAAAAACTGCAAGTGAAATTTATAAGGCTCAATTATCAAAATTCAAATCTTCATCAACTGATGATGTTCGGATTGATGAAGTCCAAATGCCAGATACACAAGAACTTCCTTGCTTGAAAGACGATACAAATATTTCAGAAAATCAAGTTACAGTTTTAGAATCATCTCATTTGGATGATAGTCAAGATCCCGCACAAATTGAGAATGGTTCTGTATGTTCTTCGTGCTCGTCTTTGTCGTTGCCCGAAGATTTAGTAGATATTCAACCTTCTACTGATCAATCAGGACAAGTTGAAGAGACGGCTTTCATTCAGCCTATTGATGATATCAATAGTTCATCTGAAAATGATAATAATCATCAATATACATCAGACTCTGAATCTCCTATATGGAGTAGCAGTGTTAAAAGGGCTCTCGAAGCTCTTAATAAAGGTAATAAAATTTCTTTGTCAAATGCAATTATTATATTTTAGAGCCCAATAAACGTATTCTTAAAATATCGTCGTCACAAGATTCTCCAAATCAAACAAAACGAAATGCTCATTTCCATCCGCATTCTTTGCTTTTAGATGCTGCGCTTGAAGCAGAATTTGATCTAGTCAAAGAAATGTCTATTAAAGTAATTATTTATTGAAAAATGATGTGTTATTTGTTATATTTAGGTTGAAAATATTTCTGAAGCTACTGATGAAGGCATTACTGCTTTGCATAACGCAGTTTGTTCTGGCCGTGAAGATATTGTGAAATTTCTCTTAGATCTTGGTGCACATGTAAATGCCGGAGATACTGATGGATGGACGCCTTTACACTGTGCTGCTTCGTGTAATAATGTTGGAATGGCTCGTTTACTTGTCGAATATGGAGCGTCTCTCTTTGCAACATCTATTTCTGATAGTGAAATTCCTCTTCAGAAATGTGAAGTTGATGATGATGTTGAATGTGAACAATATCTTTTCAGTAAGTTTAGTTAATAAATGATTACGCCGGAGTTTTAAAATTTAAAATTATGTTTCATTGAAATGCAAACTAATAATAAATTTGGTAAAGCATCCTATAAATTTGTTTTCAAATTATTAATATAATTCCTTAATACTTTATTTCAATGGTACTCAATCTTTTCAGCTCATTGGAACCATTTTAACCTATGAAATTACTTTACGGAACTTGAATTTTTAAAAAAAGTCTTAGATTTCCTACTGCAACAAGTCTCAGGCATGCGTTGTCAACATAGATTCATATAGTGTCCAGTTTTACTTACTGAGAATAAAAAGTATGGTCAATAAGTCAATTTTTCAAATAAAAATTGTTCGTTATTGAATTTTTTTTCATGCTTAAAATATTACAGTAATCCCTTCAAAATTTTTAAGGAGCCCGAATGTTCCGCAAAACTCAGATTGTAAAACTCCTTAATTTAATATCAAACTATTGTTTTTTATTAGCATTCGAATTTTGTTCATTATTTAGAAATAGAATTTTCAATTTCAATTTTTTCATTATTCATTTATAATCCAAATAAACTGGAAATTAAATATCATTTAAATATTTTATTGTTGAGCTTTTTTCAATTTCCGTGTTTAAATATAAAACAATCGATGTTTAAAAAATGAAAATAAAGAAAATAGAAATTAAATAATTATTAGATGATAAATGAATATTGTAAAAACATAAAAAAATTTGTTTTGTTTTTGCAATATCGATTTATTATAATTTAATAATAAAAGTTAACAATTTTTGATCAACAATCAAAAATCACATATGAAGTAACCAAGATAAAGTGCAGAGAGTAAATAAAAAATTGAATTAGAAACAAATATGATTGATCGAAATTATTAACTGTGATATTAACAATTCATAGAATCGGGCTGCAAAAATCAAATGGAACATGAAACGATTTGTAGTGGCACAAATGTTACATACAAACAGAAATAGATACATTATAGAAAAGGAATTTAACCCTTTCGCTGCTCCGCACGTATATTATAGCAAAAAAAACCGTGCCACATACGCTCCAAACCAGTATATTCGCATATTGTTTCAAAATAGTTTGCTCCATTTGGACAGATAATGTCAAGAGACAAATATTTGCTACTTTTGCGGCTACTTCATTTTAGCGATAATACTTCACCGCCCATTGAGGGTGATTCTTTACGGAAAATAAAATTATTTCAAGAAGCAATGCGCAGCGAAAGGGTTAATAAAAAAATTTACGAAGGTTAAAATATTCTTCAAACGCATTTATTAGGTTGCTGTATATGAAAATGATGATTTTTAAGATAAATTTACAGTAAATTCTGGATATAATAAAATGCATTTTGCCAGAATTTTTTTTTAATTATAACCAGATTTTATAGTAGTTAATTTCCTTTAAATGAAACGTGCAGTACAGTACAAGCGCTATTACCACACTAATTTTACAATATACAATATTTTATTATATCCGACTTTACAACATTCTGAAAGATACTGTATATCAATTTTGAAAGAATCTTTGAAACACATTCAGTAATCAAAATAATTGTCATATCAATTTATACACTTATTCCGATATTTAAAAAGTCTGCTTATATATCATCTTGAAAAGATTTGACTACTTTTATCCGTAGAAAGTGTGGAAATATATTATATCCTAATTCATTCAGTTTATATAGTCACTTTTGCTACACAGTTTGGTGTTATACCTCAAAATAATTAAGAATTCATTAACGCTGGATGTTTTCCATATAATATTATGTGCCTAAAATCAACTTGATGACAATAGGTATCTTTAATGATTTTATAAGGATATAGAGAGGTAGGATTAATTACTTTGATATTTCACCATTGGGATCCAAAGTTGTTTAGGCATTTGTTTAGTCTTCTAATATGAATCTAACTATTATGAAGATCTACTTCTATTATTGTTGGTTGTTTTCTGACAAATCAATTTAACAATCTTTTTAAATATTATTATTGGACTCATGAATTTATTGATGTAAATTTTTCAATTTGATTAAGTATCCGAATAATTAATTTCATGTTACACAAGAAAATAAAAAAGAGATTGAAGAAAATGAAATGATTTGTAAATAGAAGTTGTAATAATATTAAGTAGCAGAACATGTATTATTATGAATCATTGGGATAAATAAATAACAATGATATAATTTGATGCCCTAGACCAGTGATTCTCAACCATTGTACCGCGAAATTTTTATCGTAAACTATTTTACACAGTGTGTTAGTAAATAATTAGTAAATAATAGGTTAGTAAATAATTTTTAAACTTATCTTTTTCTTTGTGTGCCCCAAAATTTTGAAAAAATGGTTGATAATCACTGCCCTAGACAATCAAGATAATCAATCAAACATGCATTATACATTATACAGTTATACATAACATAATATAGGGCACGGAAATCAGATATCCCAATCAAAACATTACAATAGTAACAATGATATTATGTTAAATCGAAATTTATGAAAATTTTGAAAACATGAACTCAATGGAGAAAAAACCATATAAAATTATATGAGAATTAAAAGATTGTGAAATGTTTATTAGAGGAAAATGTTTTTAATTTGGATTGCTAAGTAGGTGTTTTTCTTATTTAGTTATCTTAGTATGGACGACATAAACATAATGGAAACTAATGCTTTCTATATTAATTGATAATACTATAATAGATGTCATTATCATTTTCCGAAGCGCCATAGGAGAATATATAAAAATATCCTTTTCAATTAAAATATTACAAAATTTCGGTTTAGGAAATTTTTTATCATCTGTCTATGCTTTTGTTAACTTAAAATTTAGATAAATGATAAAATGATCTCGTGTTCTTTATGAATTATTCATTAATTAGTATTATATCTTAAAATCAAACAGTAATTAGCTGATTTCTGTAGAAATATTATTTGAAGTCTAAAAATATAGATTTAATTATTGATTTATAATCAATCAATAAGAGTTTCAGAAATTTTTAAGTGGAATTTATGTTAGAAATAAATTTTATTTTCGGGCAGTTTCTTTCATTAATAGTAATATTTTTTCAATTTCTAAAGAAAATATCATTTTTAAATTTGGTTTGAATCCGAAAAAGTGTCATTGTGAATGAAAAAGTATGCAAAATTACAATGTACGAAGGAATGCCAGAATAAATTTGTGGGTCCATTTAAAAAGAACTGAAAAATAATTAAAAAAAATTATGGGTACTTCCGTGCTATCTTACCCCCAAAAATTAAATTATAAAATACAATTAAAATAACAATATAAAAAATGAGAGAATACATTATTGATGACGTTATTGAACATGAATTTATTAAGGCTATCTGTGATTTATGTGATTATGTGATTATGTGAGTTTATGTGGCGCAAACGTGTTCTAAGCAACAGTGCCGATGTGTTCGACACTATTCTCAACGACATTGTGGTTTTCTGACCACCTGTATGACCATTTACAAACTCTTTACAAACATTTGCTGAGTTTGTAACTGTGATTTAGAAAATAAATATAATAATTGTATATGTTCTTTTTTAATTTAATTTTTGGGGGTAAGATAACACGGAAGTACCAAATTATGTTGCATACTATTTAACATGTGATCATGAATGCAGCTTTTATAGTATTTTGTGAAATTTAACACGTTGGCTGCCAATGTATCACCGGTGAACACTTAACCTCTGTAAATTTTTCGTAAATTTTTCTCAAAAATTTTCTGTAAACATTTTCCTTTTCCCCGCCAATATTTAAAAAACTAGTTGACATCTCTGACACGCACGAATTGTATAAAGACCTGCGATGGGCAGCCAAAAATTTACAGAGGTTAAGTGTTCACCGGTGATACATTGGCAGCCAACGTGTTAAGAAACTAATATTTATTAACACAGAAATTTAAATTATACTCACCAGGAATATTTTATAAATAAAAATAATTTGTTTATATTACAAATTAGGAAACATGTTCAAATACGCCAATATTTACATGAAATATTATAAACAATAGACATGATTTCTAGAAATATTTTGATCATATAAAATAATTAGCTTTTATTATTATTAAGAATAATTTATAGCAAAATCCAGTATTAGAAATTGTTAAATTTAATCTAAATGTAATAATTCTCAAATAGTGCTTCATAATGTCTTGGGCTAGTTTATTTGGTGTAAAATTTATTTCTTTCCCCAGTTGATGGATTAATCTCGATGGGATCCAATTTACATTGAATTTTTCACATTGTTTGTGTATTTTACATGCAATTGGACATAACCAACTTTCAAAGTCTACGTCATTTCTATTAGAAGCCAAAAATATTTCTGAATCGATTAATGTCCATTTGACTCAAAACTTCATCATTGAATTTACTAAAATCTCCAATATAAGGTTGAATGCATTTAATACAACAGGCCGAATACACTATTGCATTGAGAAATTATGAGTAAAATATTGCGCCATTTGTTCACTGTCTGTTAACTAGATCAATAGATAAAGGAGATTTTTCATGGTTATCATTTCATGAAGTACTTTGACAGGTTTTCTGAAATTTATCGCTAGAATTCCCATAAAGCCAAAAGATTTGAATAATAATTCCAAATTAAATTTTAAAAGATAACCAAGTCAGGAACTTCCAAAAATTTATTAATTTTAAATTCTACCATTTAAAACAAAATCTAAATTACTAATTGTAACTCCAAAAATAAATTCCAAATTTTAACCCAATAATAAGTCACACCCACACACAAACTATTTGAAGTTATTAATAAAATATCAACCATAAAAACATGGTTTTTGAAACTTTCTATATTTCATTCTTAATTTCAACATATTTTAAATATAATTACGTTATCTCTTTAATCCAAAGTTAATGAATAGATGAGAATTTATATAAGTAAATAACACTAGATTTTACATATCAATAATTTTTTAATTAACCTGCTTTCCGTAATCGGGTCGGTCTGAAATTTTGATAGTATGCATTGTTCTCGACAACGAATCTACTTGCCAAATTTCAACTCAATACAATCACGGAAAGTAGGTTAATTTGTCCTCACAAATTTTGCATGGCACATACAAACATCAGCGAAGTTAGTATAGAGTTAAAATGAACCCAAAAACGACATACACATACACCACCATATTTGATATCGAAATTGGCCATTCATTTATTAAACATCTTATCTCACAAACTTTGTTGTTTCCTTCGGTGAGTATGATTTTAGTCAGTGTTTCAAATTAACAAGTTTATTGTATTTCGTGTGTTATAGTTCGCAAAAGTGTCATCTTTTGAAATAATTGTCCAGATGAAAGCCAACCTCCTTTTCATAGATATCACAAAAGTAACTCACATCCTTTTTCATTCTAATAAAATTTCGATTAAGTCATATTCAGTAATCTTTGGTATTTCCTCTTGGAACTTCAAGTAATCTTTGTAGATTTACAAATATAATAATGGCATAATAACATAATAACATAATAATTTTTGGTTATATAGCATTTATTTTAAATTCTCAGATAGCTATTATAAGATCTAAATATTCTTTTTAATCATAAGTAGACCTCTGAATACAAATTATTATTAATTGATATTAACTACGTGTAGTGACGATAGTGTTCCTATATTTAATACTTTAAAAAATAAAATCAATGTAAATAGATTTATTAAAACGAAATTATAAAAAAATATTAAATAAAAATTAACGAAGTACTTACTTCTCCATTTTCAATTTGCATACTTAAGTGCGAGATTACTGTTACAAAAATAATTTATTACAATTTATTATATAATAAAAATAATTTTAGCTTTTCAATATTGTCCATTGATTCTAAAATTTAGTTACTTTTACCATGAATATTGCGTAAGTATTCAACTTAATAAATTAAGACATTTATTAAGACATATCATTTATTAAAGAAATATCTTGAAACAAAAATCTCATGTTGTCTATTTAAATTAAAATTTATTGTAAATTTTTAATGTCGGATGATTGCGCAATGATAATTCATTATATTCATAACAAATAATATATAAATATCCGAAATCAAAACATATTTTTTAACTATATTTAAAAAAGAAAATTTATAAAAAATACCATTCAGTTAATTCAAGTAAGCATTTTATTTTAAAGCATCTAAATAATAACTATTATTAAATTAATTTAATTTAAACATACAAGCATTAAATTATTTTTATTAAGTTAAATTTGGGGTCTATATTTAAAATAAATATTTATTTTACAACAAAATTCCAATATTTTCTGCTTTAATAATTAAAAAAAACTATAAGTTTTGAATTGTATAACTCCAAAATCTATTGGGAAGTTTTTTAATTTTATTGAAAATATAATAGATTGAATTTTTAATACAATGAGTTAAATAGAGCAGGAAACAGCTAAATCCAAAAGTCAATTAAATTTGATTATAATTAGAAATTGTACTTTTATACGATTATGGTTTGAATATGTTGTCGAAAGACGAATTTGATTTTTCATATATCTTATATCGATTTTTTAATAATTAAATTAAAAATTAAATTAATAAATCAAGTTTTTTAATTATAATTATTGTATAAAATCGAAATAACTTTTTCTCGGATTTCAAAATCTATTAAAATTAACTGAATTTTAAAAAAATGATTTCAATGATTTACTGCTAATAACGTTTATAAATAATTGAGTATATGGCCTATTATTATGGAAATGATTTTTGGGTAATTAAAGTCAAAAAATAAAAATCTTTTCTATTTATTCTGATGTCACAGAAATTGTTTTTTTTATAACGGTTTATGATATTAAATCTCCAATCTTATTTTGAATTATAACAACCATTTTGTTAGGTAAATGTCTGTTGAAAATAAAAATTATACTTATTTTCATTCTCAGACATTGAGTTTAGATGGATCACTGAAGACCCTCTTTAATATTGTTACTCCTAAACATTGAAAAAAACTATTCTAATTGGCTTATAGCACAATGATTTTATATTTCAAAACTGTTTAATCGAAACCTATTAAAAATGATGGCATTTTTGAAAATATTTTTAGATAGAAATCAATATGAAATAAAACTAAAACAAAAAATATGATAAAATTTCAAGTATGTTTTCTATGTAATTGTTTATTTCCAAACTCCTAGAGTAATAAAATTTTCAATTCCGAGATTTCGGGATCAAAAAGTCTGGGATCCCGAAATTGTAAGTATATACAAGTGAGTTATTAATAGGACTTACAATATTAAAGAGGGTCTTCAGTGATCCATCTAATCTCAATGTCTGAGAATGAAAATAAGTATAATTTTTATTTCAACAGACATTTACCTAACAAAATGGTTGTTATAATTTAAAATAAGATTGGAGATTTAATATCATAAACCGTTATAAAAAAACAATTTCTGTGACATCAGATGAAGTTGAGAAAATGTCATCGGCACAGAAACTTCTTTGCTAAGTTTCGTATAAATTTGAGTGCTGAAACTTTCAATGCATTTGTTTTCTTTGATTTTACTTGAAATCTCAAAATAAATTTTATTTACTTTACAAAATTTTGATGCTTCATATTTTCGTGATCCCGGGATTGGAAGCCCTTATTTATAAGATTTTAATCTCAATTGTTTTTGTTTAAATGATTTGCTTTCGGATGATAATGAATTAGTAAATCCTAAGAGATTTGTTTTTATTGTCTCAAATAAACCATATTTTAAGTTTATTTTATTTCGTTGAATCAAAAATGAATATTCACTGCTTAACAATAGTTTTTATAATTTTATTAATAATGTTAATTATAAATTTTAATCTTAAGTATAAAAAATAATAGCAATATTATTATTATTATTATTATTATTATTATTATTATTATTATTATTATTATTATTATTATTATTATTATTATTATTATATTATTAAGTTTAACAAAAAGTAAATTGAATATTTTTTTAAAAACCGAAGAATTTTAAAGACATAAATAATAGAATAAATTTTTAGAAATAATATTCTCAGTTATTTAACAGACAGATATTTCATCAATCGTTTTGTTGACTAACTAAACATTTTAGGCGAAAGTCAATAGGAAAAGGTTTTACAGATTCTGATTTTTGTTTATATTGAT
This sequence comes from Schmidtea polychroa, assembly GCA_959609185.1. Classification (NCBI taxonomy): domain Eukaryota; kingdom Metazoa; phylum Platyhelminthes; order Tricladida; family Dugesiidae; genus Schmidtea; species Schmidtea polychroa. Next base: position 88,454 of record CAUHTR010000919.1, on the reverse strand, counting down.
TTTTCACTTTGACTTTTCCATCGAAATAATTCCATTTTTGAACTTTTTCTATCAATTTGTAGAAATTGATTATAAAAATATTTAAATTAAATTCCTTTTTTTATGAAATTTTTAATTTTAATATATTTTAAAAAATTATTTTTAATTATAAAATTTTAATTCGTAATTTTGGGCCTCATTTTGTACATTTTTTCTCTATGTGGAATTTGTTGAAATATCCATTAGCTTTGCAGCCTATTTGCGAGACTAGATCAATAATACCTCTTTCAATTAAAGGATATTAAAAAAAGTTTGAGTATCCTGATAGAAGAGGACTCTACAATAATAAAAACTAAAGTTGTTGAAAATTCTTTGCTGGGCAACGTGTACTCTTTTAAGTTTATTTGTTCGATTTTGATATTGGATGATATCCTTACAAATATTAATGTCGCTTTTAAACTGCTAAAATCTTCTAAGTCAACAATTAATGAGTCTGTCAAGCTACTCAATAAAATTATCAACTTCCTAAATTTAGATCTAATGCGGCCTTCAATAAATTTATCAATGATGAGTATTAGAGACTAATCTTCATATTAACATAGAATTTTTCTTTAAAAAGCATAGAAAGAAAGTTAATCTTTTTGATTATGAATGCAATTGTGTGCAGTCCGAAGATCAAAAATTATTATTTAAAGTTGAATTTTACTTAACAATTGTGGATACTTCTTTGAATTCCATTAAAGAAAGGCTTAACATATTATTTTAATTTCTAATTAAATTCAGGAATATATCAGAAGATGACTTAAAAAAATCTTGTAAAGATTTTGGTAATTTAAGGTTTCTAATGGCGATTCAACATCTTGGAATTTTTATGTTGATGACTTGCACCAAATCATTAATGATGATATTACGGATCCTTTAATTAATAATTAAATTTCAGCATTTATCAACTTTTCTGTAGTCATAATAATATATTTCTACGACATCTTTTATTAAAATTGGTATTTTTTAGTTTTTCTACTTAAAGTTTGGATCATGCAACTTTCATTTATAATTTTAAAATTTTTGATCCATATTTACTAAAATAGGGTTATTATTTTATTTTCTGATTCATTTATTGAATCATTATTTTATAATAATAATTTTAAATGTGAACTTCTTTTATATATATATATATATATATATATATATATATATATATATATATATATATATATATATATATATATATATATATATATATATATATATATATATATATATATATATATATATATATATAGGAAATTGAATAATTTATTTGAATATTAGTTAAATACAATAACTGTAGCTCGAAATAAAAATAATTTCTTATTATGTCTTTTTAAAAATCAGTAAAATTTTCATGAGTAATAAGACATTTTTCTTTTTTGTAGCAGTTTGATAAAATATTACAAAACTCTATGATAAAATTACAGCGAACCGGCATATTTTGAAGATTTGTTTAATCAGTTTATTTATATATAGTTTAAAGTTTATTTATTGTTAAACAAATATGGCAGCTTCACAATAAATATTAATTTCAAATAAATTCTTTTAACTTAATTATTATATTTACTTCAAATGATCGTTTTCAATTAAATAAAATTCTTATAATTTTTTTTTCTTATAACTTATTAAAAAAACTGTAATAATTTTTTTATAAATTAATTTTTATTTTTTCTCGTAGAAATGTCTACAGATTTTTTTATAAATCTTCGTTATAATTTTACTGTCATTTTTATTATTGAAGTATATTTTATTTTCAGACTTAATGTTTAAATTTGCAGATTTTTCATATGATTTTGTTTTGTTCATATCAAGCGTATAATTAAAAACAAATTGTAGTTACAATAATAATGTTGCGTTTGTATTTCTGATTTTAAAAAAAAAATTGGAAAATTGGCTATAATGAAAATTATGTTTTTTAATCTTTCAGATCAGCAAGATTTGTTAGGTGTTATTAATGATAGCAGAGTTTATGCTCTCTTTCATTATGACCCAAACAGTGATGATGAGTTTTCGACCTATCCTAACCAGGAATTGAAAATCATTGATAAAGAACCACAAGGTGAGCCCGGTTGGTTTTTGGCAGCCGAACCTAGTGACACTAACAAAGTGGGACTAGTACCTAAAGCCTACGTATCGTGTTACCGTTTAGTACTTCCTAATAAATCCAATACAGCACTTTCAGAATGTCAACAAAATTGAAAAATTTTATTCAATATTATCGTAATTCCTTAATAATATATTTTATCTAATCATACACGCATATGACTATTCTCCAACCATTCTATGTAGCCGTTTTCTCGGAGAAGACTTTGAATAATTTGAATTTTTCTTAAAAAAACAATTTGCATTTACAGATCTAATTAATATGCTATAATTGTATAGATATGTTAAATTTTCTTACCACATTATATAAATAAGGAAATATAAAGATTTTTACGGGATTTGATTTTATTTATAAAATTTGTGTAAATAAAACTTATTATTTTAGTGACTTGTTTCTTTCCTGTTAAGAAATGGATTTATTTTTTAAAACCAGTATAGGTTCTAGGACAAAATGTCGTGGACAAAATATACATACTCAGAGTTTATCCGACAAAATATTTTGTCCCCCTATGGGTATTGGTCGCAAAAGTACTGATCACACTCAACATGTCGCAATGGTTATCAACAACATTTATACCATGACATTTTGTCCGGCCACCCACGTACATTGTTCCAATGACATTTTTAAATTATATTTTATTCTAGTTATGATAATGCATTAAAGTTCAAAGATCAAGTGGGGATAAATTAAGAGAAAATTGCTTACGTAATGCACAATTCTATTTAAAGAGTTGTATACCTGTTTTATGGTCACTTCTAAAATGTTCACAGTGACAACCCGATCACGTTTGAAATGATTCTCTACCAAAACGAGCTAGAGAAACTCTTGGATATGAAGATTAGATTATACAACGGAAGATACACCAAAGTAGCTCAAAAATTATTTGAAGAAATTAGAAGAAACAACCGATAAGAATGGTTCGCCGAAACACAATAAAATTGACTATTTTAGGCAAGATTAAAGAATCCAAAATCACTTGAAAGGCTGTGTTGAAAATTTGTAAATATAAAAAAACATCGATATCTTCATTGATTCATAGCCAAAAACTTTCTTATAAATACAATGTCAATTGATAAGAATTCAGAGGTGAAAATTGAAAAAAAAAAGGTTTTTATAAGATTGAAAAACTTGTTGCAATCAGACAAGATTTTAATGAAAGATATGCGAGCTTTGGAATTTGGGTATTAAAATTAGTAATAAAGAAGAGAAGTAATAAAAAAAGAAGTTACCCAGAACCAAAAAGATGAAGGAATCCAGAAAAATGTACTAGAGAAACCAAATGAGTTAATACCAATATATTAAGAACCCATGGCAATTACAGGAGAGAGATTGTACCTGATAATTCATATGGCAGAAATAATGAAATAAATCATTCATTCGAACTGAATTTTCAGCGAATGACTTCAGCTGTATCGCCTAAACATATCGCAAAGAGATTGTATAATCAATCAAGGCCTTCTTGAACCAAGAAACGATGAATTACAGTCAGGTCAATGTTTTTCCTGGAGAGAATATGGACATAGAAGATACTAAAAGATTAATGTTTAATATGTGGTAAGAGAGGACATCATTTTCGTGGTTGTTATTTATTAAGAAGATAAAAATAGTATTGCTATAAAAACAAGAAAATTATAGCTTGTGTACATGATGAAAATGATAGAAATTTACTCTTATGATGCAGAAATTGGAATCTATTAGTGATTATGCAATATGTAGGAACTCGATTGTATACATTTCGTGGTAAATAAAAGAAAATCAAAATGGCAAAACAGGAGAAATAAGTTATACAACATTAAATGGAAGAGAATGGAGCAAATGAAATGAAGTGGAAATTAAGATATTGTAGGATTTCGGAGCTTCGATTACAGTAATGAATGACGAAGTGTGGAATAAAATTAGAAGTCCTATTTAAATAGTAGTGAAATCAGAATATATAGAATATTTCCAGGAAGTCAAAAAAACCACTAGAAGCAAATGTTCATTGGCACATTATTATCAGGATTATCAGAATCATTGTTATTCAAAATATATTAATCAAAATTAATATTATTACTACAACTTTTATGTCATGTTGGAATTAAGAAACTATTTTACTACCTGGAAGGGACTTTTTTCTGGCCGAAAATGCAAAAGACTTATATAAGATTATTAGAAGACTTTGAAGACATAATTTAATAATATCAAAAAACTGATTATCCATCCGGAGGAAGTAATTATATTGTAAGTATCTTGAGCAAGATACACAAATGCATCAATAAAACGGTATTTGCCTCATAAGTGATTGGCCCCCAAAATCACCTGACATAAACATAATAGAAAATTTATGGTCGATCTTGAAGGACAAAGTATATAAAAGAACTCCGAAAACATCTATCGAATTACGAGACAGTATTTTAACTGAATGAAACTTAATACCAGACAATCAATTCCAAAGAAACTAAATGACATTATTAAAAATTGTGGAATGCATTCTAAATATTAATTATCTATGTAATATTAATAAAGTTTTGTCACAAAGTTAATGAGATGTCGAAATCATTTTAAACTTTTGGATTTCAAGCACAAACTTTTGCTTGCTTAAAATTAGCGTAGTTATACTTCAATACTTTAATAAATTCAAACAAATGCAATTTTTAAAAATATTTCTTTACTATTACATTACATTATTAACATTTTAACATTGTTGAGAAGATTGGTCTTCGTACGAAACATACATAAATATATATTTATGAATATCTGATTTTATGTATCACTAGCAAAAACTTTTGTTCGCCACACCTTTGACATTCAGATATGCATTACATAATAATCAGACTTACAAATTCAACATGCAATAATATTATTTCAAATAAGTATTATTTACAGTTATTCTACAGAGATAGTAAAACATGTTTCATATGTTTAAAAAGAAAGATAAAAAAGAAATGGAAAAGGAAATTTTAATTCCATGTGAAAGTTCTGAATTTTTAGAATAGATAGTTATGGATGAGCTGTCTTGGAGATAACTGCAACCGACAAACGGTATGTTATTGTTATTATTTATAGGTTCAGCAAATTATAATGTCTCACGGTTATAGCAAATCAAAATGAAAAAATTATTTTGAATTTGCTGATGAACAATTGGATTTGCAAATATGGCAAGACTCAAAGTATACTAATCAAAAGAGGACAATATTTGGAAATCAAATATTTAAAGGAAAAGTTAGAATAAGAAGATCATGGAGAATAACTTACTGGAAAGAAGTCAAAAACTCGCTACGCTATATCCACATCAGTTGAATGGTTTAGTGGAAAGAGCTATCAGAACAATGAGAGATGTACTTGTGACTTAGTTGAAAAAGAATTTGATTGAAAAGCAATGGTATGAACTGCTGCTTCCAATTGAATTCAGTATATATGCAACTTATCAAAGTGCTATTAAATATTCATGATTTGAGATAGTATATGGACGGATAATAACATTGCATGCTATTTCTAGACCACAATCAGATTAGAGGTGTTTGGGAACAAGCACAAATGAATTCCAGACAATCTGTTCAAAAGATGAAAGAATTTGAGAACGACAAAAGAATTAATTGTGTTGGGTAATTGGGTTGGTGATAAAGTTAAATGTTTTACTCTTTAACTGATACACAAATAACACTTGACAACAGAAATCTTTATTGATAATCACAAATAACTTTCACTTTACACTGATAATCAATTCAACACTCTGTTTGGTGACTATACAATGTTTATTACAACACTCAGTGAGGAATAGCACTTGCGTATAACACTGGATTAAAAGATCACAAATTTCTGATTCGTTTATCAACTGGGACTTTGAGCTGGTTGTTTTCTTTGACCTTCTTCACCAATTTATTCAAATACTCGAGTAACTTTTTTTAGTTTAATTTTTCAACAAATTCTTTTTTTCAAATCTTCTCCAATAATTATTCTTCAGAATTTTTTTCTTTACAATTATTTTTCATAAATCGTTTCTCCAATAACGTTTCGTCCGACGTTGTCTAATTTTTTTCCAATAATTTTATCTCCCGAATTTGTCTCCCAAATTTGTCTTCTAAATTGTTTCTACTCTTGTCTCAATTTATGACCACCAGTTTCCCTTTATATAGTTTGTTTTATTTGTGGCACTGGCGACAGATTTTGTTTTCCCATTTTAATTTTCTTCTGTGTTCCTCGCTACGTCAGCCTTATCTCTGACAGATGTCGAGATATTTTTTTTCTTTCCCCTTTTTTGTTAAGCCGCCTTCTCCCCGCAATTCCGCTATCTTTGACAAGCTGTAAAGATACGGCTTTTTCCCTTATTTTGTTTTTCTGGAATTTGAAATTCCACCTTTATTTGTTCTTCTAATTAACAATGAACTTTGTTTTAATTTCTTGTTTGTTTTCTTTCCTTTGATTCATCTTTCTCATTTTTAATTTCTTTTTACTTCTGTTTTCTTTTCTGAGTTCCGATAGATCGTCCCGTTAGTCATGGCGATCTTCCCCCAGATAATTTATTTATTTATTATGTTATTTATCAAGTGAAATTGCATTATCCAAATACAACACAGTACCGACTAATCGAATGGCTAAAGGGAAGGGAATAGTTATATATTACATTAAAGATCAAAGACCAAATGGCAATCAGTTTAATGTACATTGCGTAAACCAATATAATTTGTTAGTGATTACACAATGTATAACAACTATTGAATATAATAATCCAACTTTTAAACAGATTTTGTTAAGTGAACCGACACATAATCAAAAATTAATGTAGACTTGGATTTCAAAAGATTTATTTATCTACTCCTTTAAAAAATTTTAAATTTATTTTTAAATACAAGTATAAGCAGAGCATTATGATGTAATATTTGAAGGGAATTTCACTCTTTGTGATTATATTGTCATTATTCTAAAACTGGTACCAACATTTATGAACGACATTTTATAACATATGATGGAGTTATACAAAAGATACGAAACAAAAATGTAAAATTGTACAAATAAATAAAAATCAGTTGAAATTAATTAAAAATTTGAAAAGTAACAATCTATTTTTTGGTGGGGAATGAAATTATGAAGACGAAAATAATTTCAAATTGTCTCAGAAGTCCATGGAAATATCAGGGGCCCAAAAACAAATTAATTAAGTTTCAACAAAAAGTCACATATTAAAAGCATGCCAAACTGATTGTCAGATCAATGGATTGCCGAGAACTAAGATAAGACAATAAATTATTCAATCTACCCAGTTAATTGTCAGATGAATTAGGAGAAATCTTAAGCCAGATGAAAAAAGGATTAATGATCAGCAAAATGCTAGCAAAAAACCGACAGCTCCAGTTAGTTAAGGTGAAAAATTATGATAACTTAGTAAAATTAAATAATGCGAAAACAATTAAATTTAGCGATTCAGAAAAGTGATAAACCAAATTGTGTCTTGACTTATTTATAAGGGTAATATCCATTGGAATTCCCCCAGGTATTGCAATCCAAGAGTTTGTGCAATTTAAAAATAAAAATTTTTTGCGATGATTTCCATCTCTTTGATTGCTGAACACGAGGATTCGGATCAAGATTTAGTCTCATCGACAAACATTAAATTATTCCAACACATTTAAAATTATTAATTAATTAATTGTTAAAAAATGTTTTACTTTTTAAAATTCTACTAAAATCTTTTAAACCACAAAAATCAAAACAAATTTTAATATTTTTATTTATAAACATATTTAATTGATTTGATATATGATCAAGGTATCAAAGGAACAAATTTCCTAAGTAAGCTCTCAAGCCATTCCTTAGTTGGATTGCTTTGATCTGAGTCGACTTCGAGGGAATTTGTAAAATCTAAAAATCATACAGACATGATATTATATTATATATTGATAAAAATCAAGCCTCCAATGATCCTAATAATGGCCCTCGAGGACAGCTTGTGCAAATTAAACAGCTCCAACAGCCGAGCGCGTATCTAAAATGAGCTAAACATGCGACCAATATGGGAATAACCCGGAACTCACAATCGGATCACCATAGACACAAATATCCGCAATTATGATGTCAATGTTCTGTAACACCAAAAGGCCTTCGCTTAGTCTCACATATCGCAATTCCTTCTCGATCTCATCCTGGGACATTTCTTTCCACAGCGCTTTGTTCTTGAATGATTTTTATTATTATTATCAGGTATTATCAATAATATTTCTACTTCTCTCTTTTTATCAAGTTCAACGTCTGTTTTGCTGAGTTTGTTCAAATATTTCATGTGCAATTCTACTAATCGTTCCACTTTCTCGCAATTACTCTCGGTAAATTTCGTGAGAATTCGGACTTTCTGAGGCCCAGTAGTATGATAAATGAGATTGGTCATTATATTAATGATGTGCTCTTCAAGTTCAGATTTAGTGAGCCCCTAATGATACACCGTGTAATAGAATTCGATATATATTTTTATTTTAATTATTTTTATTATTATTATTATTATTATTATTATTATTATTTATTATAATCATTTATTATTATCATTATTTATTTTTATTATAATATTTATTATTTATTATAATTATTATTTATTATCATTATTATTATTTATTATTATTATTTATTATAATCATTTATTATAATCATTATTTATTTTTATTATTATTTATTTTTATTATTATTTATTATAATCATTCATTATTATCATTATTTATTTTTTTATTATAATAATTTTTATTATTATAATTATTATTTATTATCATTATTATTTATTTTTATAATAATTATTAATAATTATTTATTATTATTATTATTATTATTATTTTTTTTTATTTATTATAATCATTCATTATTATCATTATTTATTTTTTTTATTATAAGTTATTTTTATTATAATAATTTTTATTTATTATAATTATTATTTATTATCATTATTATTTATTTTTATAATAATTATTAATAATTATTTATTATTATTATTATTATTATTATTATTATTATTATTATTATTATTATTTTTTTATTTATTATAATAATTATTATTTATTATCATTATTATTTATTTTTATAATAATAATAATAATAATAATAATAATAATAATAAAAGGTCATAGGCTATGTTTCACCGCCAAGTTACCAACCCTAGGGTATCTTAAGTCGGTTTGTTTGTCTGTCCGGTCAACAATTTACCATATAAATAATAATTTATTATATGCTTGCTACTTGCAGTTGAAAGTAATATAATTTTGTCAAAAATTTTCAAAGCAGAATTCAAACATGGAGAATTTGAATTTTATTTGATTAGTGAACCAGTTTGCAATTGGAAATATATTGCCAGTTATTTATCGATTTAAATTGGAGTGCGTTTTCGATTTTATTAATTGAAATTTATTTCGAAAGCTTTTCTTATTGTGAATTAAACATGGAATTGAAGCTGTTATAAAATTAATACTGGAACGTAATAACATCATTAAACATAAAATTAATTTAAATGAATTATTATAATAAATGTAAACTCGGGCGATTATTATAATTATTATAATAATTATTTATTGTCATGTTTATAAAGCATATCTGTTCAAAAATATATCACGAAATCTATAATTTTTCTTGTACAATTATCGATTATTCAAAATTCTCTAAAATATTAAAGAAATAGATTTTAGAGTGCCATTTAATTTCTTTAATTATATAGGATTGAAATGTATAGAAAATCTTTAAAAATTAATTTACTGATTTGGCCAATATTTTTGTCGGAATAGACCCGTTTTGGCCAGGAGTTTTAGTCGTAGCTTTCGGATCTGGAGTTCTCATTAAATAACTGAATATTACTCTAAGACCGAGAACGTCGACAAATTTATTGCAGTTAGCTTGGACTGATTCATCTCCTACAGGCCCTTGAGTGGAAAAATCTAAAACTTTAATAGCACTGTTGCGACTGAGTTTTCTTTCACTGTGTTCAAATATTCCCATATAATAATATGGACATTTTATGTATATTTTACCGTAACATTAATATCATTAGTTGTAGGCCTTCTCCTTTCAGGAATCTTTCTTGATTAGATTTAACAAAAAGAGCATAACAAAGAGTATCAAATAAATTTTCCATCATTTCAAATTCATTCAAACTTGTGGGATCGTTCCGTTTGAATACCTTAAAAATGAACGTCAAAATTCATTCAACAAAAAAACCCTAACGAATCGGTGCTTAGTGCTTAAATCGATATTCTAGAGACTGTAGAATCAAATAATTGCACTTTCACCAAATCGCTTGGCAAAATAGGTTTTACTCACTGATAATTGCCGAAGTAAAGTATCAATGCCATCTAACTCTCCTAATTTTTCTTGATTTTCTAAAAAATCGATAGAAAATCTTTTTAATAGAGCAATTTAATAAAGATTTTTGGAATAATTACATAAAACACCACTGATCTATATTTTTAAATATTTACTATCATATAACAAACATTTCCTCCTTTCTTTGGTAACATTGTTTGTAAGTAAAATCAATTCAATGGTAATATGAAGACAAAATAAATTAGCAAACCCAGAGGAAAAGAAATTAAAAAACAAATTGGAAGGAATTCGATTGTTACAGTGAGAAATTTGTTGATTTTACTAATGTTATATTTTACATTATATAATTAATAGATAAAATATATAACTGGAAATTACATGTGTGAAACGATAAGAACTATAAATAAAAACTATAGACAGTAAAATTTGGCAGTGAAAATGAAATTCAAAGAACGTGAAACCATAATTTTAAAAGCTGTATTTATTATTAAAGTTATATAAGATTATTGGCCAATCAGACAAAAGGAAAAGAAAGCGAAGGCAAGACACATAAAAGGCAATTACTCTGTGATATCCAAGATTTAATAAAAACCACGTGTCGAAGTGCTGTTTTTTTCCGAATAGTAACCGATATACAATAAGATATATGTTGATAAGCTTACATTTGGCTAATATGCGTTTAAATCATATTATGGATTATTGTCGGGAAAATGTGGTAGATTCATTCACAAAATCCCAGATTAACATATGATTATTATATGAATATTAATACCAAATCGGTTAATAATTTTCAATATATTTAGTTGAAAATTTAATAATGTCCAGATAAGATGAAATTTTGAAACAAATTGAAAACATTGGAATGTCTCATTTTCTTAAGCGAGTTATAGTTGCTTATTGTAAGTTCTGTGTTTAAGGGGCTTTCATAAATTATGTCACGCGATTTTGGCTGATTTTTACCCCCTTTTTGGCAAAGGCACCCACCTTTTTCAAAATTCTCTCCTTTGTTACTGTATCACACAATGGACCAGGGGTATACCCCCGTTCTCACTTCCATCCTATCATTGGTACGTGACTTCATGTTTCTCAAACCCCCTACTGTACCATACATCAGCCCCTTCCTTCATTCCTGTGTGACGTCACGTTCCTCAATCTCCATGCCATACAATGTAACAAATGTCTAAAACCGTCCTTTTCGATATCACGTCAATAATTAAGGAGTTCTAAAATGATACCTTTCTTTTTATGTCTAAAATTTCTCCATGCTTCCCATTTTGATTTGAATACTTTCATTAGCAAAACTCCAAAAAGATATTTTATAAATATATTGAAAAAAACACCTAACATTAATCTTTTAATTAATTAACAATTAATTAATAATAATACAAATAAATTAATAAAAATTTAATTATTTTAGATGTTTAAGTATTAATTTAATAATTAATTTGTAATAAATTGAAATTTAGAATATTATAATTACCTTTACAATTAAGAAGTAAAATAGCTAAAATTTCTGAAACATATAGCTTATTTTCATCAAATGTTCTTTTCTGGATACGTTTAAGAAGCCAACCGAGAAAATGTTGATTTGCAATATCAACTTTTGTATATTCAAATGCGTCGGTTAGGTTTTCAACAACATCTATAAAATATTTTCATAAAACTCACGCTTAATTTATTTAATTACTCAATATAGAAAAAACTCCATCCGCTTCATCAGGATCGTTTTCATCTAATTTCGCCAAAACATCAACACAGTGAGATATCAATTTTCCATCCATTAGCTCTTTAATTAACTTTTCGCCAATATCAAGAGCTTCTATTTCTTCTGGATCTGTTAACAGTAAAATAAACTTAATAGCCGCTAAAGAAATATCCGTATTTTCGTGAAGAATTAGAACTAATATAATTTGTATCATTTTATTATTCATTAAAAGTTCATAGTATTCCGGATTATTTGTGACAACCTTTATAAAAAAATGATAAATTAATTTAAGAAATTAATTTAAAGGTACCATAAAATTATTTAAACTATTAAATAATTCAACTTCACTGTCCATAAACTTCATAGGCTGATCAGAATATTTGGTTCTCATTTCTTGATTAGCTCTAAGTTTTTTGTCCATCTGAATCAGGAGATGTTTAGCTTTTGCTTCATCTATATCTAAAGTAGATTCATCAGTTTTATCTACATTTTCAGCAGATTCATTAGCTCTCTTTCTTTTGGCTGGAGTAGGATTTTCAGATTTTAACTAAATTATGAATGTTAATTATATAAAAAAAAATAAATTTAGTTACAAAATCTTTAAAGACTTCATCGACATTCATATTTGAATGGTTAATGAAATTAATAAAACAACGAATGTTTTTAAATGAAAACAATTTTATTTTGTTAATAAAATGTATTTGAAAAATGAATTAATTGAAAAAACTATATATATATATATATATATATATATATATATATATATATATATATTCCAAGATTTTTAAGAGAACATTTGTAAGCCAAGATGTTTATTTTAAATTTTAATAATATCATTTTAACAATTGATTAATTGTATAATTCTGCATTTCCATTCCCTTCAAATTAATAATTCTTTTTAATATATAAATATATTTAATTTTGAAGTTTCCATTTTCCATTGTTCAGTTTTTTTGAAAAATGGCGAAAGCTTTTTAACTTCAATATGAAAATTGATCACTATTAATGAAATTCTTTAGAACCTATCATATTTATCTTTGGGAGATCTGTTTCCATGGAAACTATGCTGTAGGGTCCATATAGTAAATTGCGAAGTTATTATGACTTCAAATAATGATTGGTAATAAGCACAAAATGATTATAATTTGTCATGACATACATATTATTTATTCCTTTGCAACCAAGTTGGTACTTTGTTCCTCGTGATTCAGAATTAGTAGAAGTGTTATTTATTGACAAGACCATTAACTGTAAATTCTCCTTATCGCTTTCTTAAGCAACCTATAGGATGTATTATTCATTTTTATCTTAAAGACATTTTCTCTTCACCCAATTTAGTGATATTCAAGTTTTGCAACTCACATGCACACTTATTCATCAAAGGTTTTTGCCAATATTGAATGATTATGCATTTCTAGTTTAGACAGTTTTTGTATTTCAACAATTTGATTCCAATCATAGTACTGGTTTGACCGTATTTGATTTAACATCCAACTTGACGTATTTCCCAAAAAATTGTCAGAAATTTAACTTTTTAGATTTTATTCAAATATCAGAAGACATTTAAAATGATGATTTCATTTCATCGGTGTATACTTTTCACTAAACCCTATCATTTCCGCAATCTGAAAACTTTTTAGGTTTGGACCATTTTACTAAACAAACTCAGAATTATTCGAAGATTTTTACTGCTTACAGGAAGAGCTTGAGATTTTGTTTCATGTGACAGAGAGACGTCTCTTAGAAGTCACCGTCTTAAAAATAATTGTTTCAAGCATTGGTGTTTATTCTAAATATGTATAGAGTTGGAAGTAAAAATTGTCATTGTGCAAGGTCTATGGTGTAACTAAACAAGCTCCCGATATCAAGAAATATAAGAATACAAACTCTAAATTTCAAGCGAAATTAATAGATACATTAAATGCAATTATATTGAATTATTAAACAACAGCCTTTACAGGAAAACAGTTGCAAAACTGAAAAAGTGGATGAATACTCATGGTTGTGATGATGGTTAAATACGCATCCAAAAAGTTTCAAGATTGCGGTAATTTAAATTTTGTACATATTACATTAGGAAGTGTTACAGGAATAAATGAAGAAATTTAATTGTATAATTAACATTTTAATGGGAACACTGAAACTTTGTCTTGAAGTTAAAAGTACTATACCTGCAATGAACACTGACAATCCTTTTGTTGGGATAAAATCCACAGATAACTGAGGACACTCGAATAGTTCAGTTGCTAGCTAAAATCCTTAAGTTTTACAGAAATTTCAAAAATATTTAATTCAAAAATATCTTATGTTATTTTCAAAAGACAAAAAAAGAAAAAATTCTACTAGAATTTAATTGTATAAAATCGCTGCGAATTAAAAAGTGGATAAAAAAGTATCGAAACTCAAAAATTTGTCTAACTGAACTATTTCATTACGATGACTTGAAGGAACGTTATCGAAAGATAGAAGGAATCTGGTTCCGTCCAGATTTAATGAAGAAAGCCCGATAGGACATCGAGAAGCTGAAGCGGAAGCTCAATCTATAGGACATAAAGCTCCGGAGGGTGAATTTGGGCAATCGGCGCATAACTTATATCCATCACATGCAGAAATGCCTACCACTTGCGAGTCCGTTGACTCTCATGGACGTCGTTGAGATCCCTATCCCTACTCAACCAGAGACAGCCAACGCAACCTCTACTGGTACTCTCTTCACGGGCTAACGAGTGAGGTCACGAAGGAAAATATAAAGGCCCCGGTGACTGATTCGGTGTCCCCGGGAAATGCAAATCATCAACCATATGGCGAGGGAGTTTCTTCGGGAACATCCCTTTTGACACTTGTGAATTGTTATGATATTTAGTAGTCTAGAACAATTATATATTTCATTTTTACCAATGGATCCGGATATTTACAGGCCCGAGGAGTTCTCAACTTTAATTTTCTGTTCCACCCAGGTTGCACAGTACCAACGTCATTTATACTGATGTAGGCTCGTATTAGTATGTTTTGATTGGGATTTGTGGTGAATGCCAGTTGAGTGATGATAACAGAGGGAACGAGTTTGCTTTGCACCTGTAACCAAGGGTAATGATGTAGATGAACGCCTACAACACCACACCATGAATAATTTTAAATTGGATCCAAGTTATCTATTATTCATCAAGAAACAAAACTCCGTCATTGGAATATTTAATGAAAAAAGTCTTTGGGTTTATCGGTGAAATAAATAACAAACATTTATAGATTTGACTCTAAAAGTGCTTTGGTAAACAACAAAAACGAATTTTAAACAATATGGACATTTATTGATCAGCACAATTGTAATCCATACTTCACATCACTGATTTCAAACCTACAGTATGGTTAGATAAGGTTGAGGTCTCCGTAAATGGGGGTTAAATCTCAACTATGTGATTCTTAATTATATATATATATATATATATATAATTGAGAATAAAGACTTTATATCTGTATGAAAAATTTATTAAAAACAAAAATTTACCCGCTAAAATAAGATATCAGAATTAGTAAAAATTTCAAGCTTGATGCGTGCGTGTATTTGTTCTAACAGATGATATACATTCTTATTATAATTATTATTTCCTGACCTTATGCTATAAAAAAATTAATTATGCCACAACTTAAATATAATTCAAATACAACTACATAAAAATTTTCACAACTAAAACAAAAAGAATCAGTAAAAATCAAAAATTGTCAACTAATAATCATAAAATTGTCAAAAATTGTCAATCAAAAAGTGGGTTGGATTGCATCGGGTTTGGGTTCATTGAATTGAATTTTTATTGGGTTCGGATTTTTCACTTCTTCTCATTACAGATATTCGCTCTAAATTTATTCGGCCCAGTCCTGTAGTCACTTTTCAGGACAAATATGTCTATGGGCTTACCGCTGTCATCTAACAATAACTTAACAGTTTTCAGTACTTAGTTCAACACGTCGTGAGGGATAGCACTATTGGATAAATTCAGATTCTCGATCGCCTGACTACTGGTTAAATTTAATATTTCGGCACAATTAACTTGACTAACTTGACTTGACTTGTAAATCAAAATTAATATTTCATGATATTAAGACTATTTATTAAATAAATTTATTTTATACATAATAATATAGACAACAATTCAATTGATTTGGATCATATTACCGTAATTGGAACATCGAGGTTTTCCGTTTCTCTAGACTAAGTAGAGAATGAGGGTTGTGAATGTTCTACTGTTTCTAGGTACCCTATCAAACCAGTGGTAGTAACTCAAACCGATAGATTCTGTCATTTAATAAAATTTATCATTCGGAATCATAGTAAAGAACAAACTATTAGAAAATTTTAAAGCGCTGTAAGTTTTTGATAATCGGTTTTAATGGCATCTATTTAAGAGACTTTCCAAAAATATGTCAATAGGATAGATGAGACAGCGGTTGGTGCTTCTTAATAGAATTTTTTATTTAATTTTACATTTTTTACCTCAAGTATAAAATAAAGTATAAATGAAGAATTTTATTATTACAGATACAAAAACACAAACAGGTTTCAGTCTTAGAGTAGCCCTCCAGGTAATTAACATAGTTTTCAGAATTATTTCGATTCACTTATTCTATGGTTTTCCAAAGGAATAAATATAAAATTTTAGTAAAGGAGACAAAACTTTCAGAAAGAATAACTTAGTAATATTTTAAGTAAATTAAAATTTTAATTATTGTGTGGACTAAAACAAAAAATTGTATTTTCAATAAAAAAATTTCAAAAAAATCAACGGCTATAAAAAACTAAAAGTGAAATGATTTCAGTTATATTTATTTTTATCATCGTTGATTCATTAAAGTAAAAAAATTTATAATAAAAAATGTTTCACTAAATAATTTTATTTACTTATTTTTGAATCGCTGTCGCAACGCTTAATAAATCCAGGTGTGAAAGTTTTACTAATATTGTCAAAATTAAAACAAATAAAATATTTATTTCACTATGTCAACACTTTCAATTTTTGGTTTATTGAAATTTCAACAAATAAAGTCAATTTAAGATTTTATTTTAAACAGACAAATATATTTTTTCTTTTCTTTATACAAAAAAATTTCATGATTTCCAGTTAGTGTCAAATAAAAGGTAAAAATTACAGTCAACAGGACTGTCAATGATTTGAGGATAATCCGTATAAGCAAACATTGATATAAATCCACTGGGACTCCATTGTAAAAACCAAATTGACACACAGCCAAATACTCACTCATTTGTCAACATGAGTAGGGGATTTTAGATTTAAGATGTGGAACCGTGCCGTTAAAAAAATTCCACAAGTCCATTTATTGGCAACATATGGCGGAATGGTGACATATTGGAATTAGGCAAAGCAGACTTTAAGTGTTATATAATTCCTTAAAAATCGAGATATCATATAATACTTGTAAATAATTAGTTAAAAATTGAAAAAAAAATGAATTAAAACAAAATTCGACAATTTGTCAATTGAATTCGTTATTTTTGAATTAGCTGATACAAAGAATAATATCAACTATTAAACTAATAATAACTGTCATTTTTAAAGATTCATAAATTAATACTTGCAAAATTATGTTGTAAAATTGGATGACATGAACAAATAAAAATTTTTAAAAATTTTTAAGATGGCTAGAAGTAACATTAAAGGTTGGTAAATTTCAAAATGTATGTTTGACAATGATTTCCGGCTACCGGAGGTTTATCCGTAGGCCTATGAATTCTCCGCTCGCCAGTACTCCATGACACTTGCTTCGAGAAACAGAAGTTTGTCAATACTGTGTCGTGATATATCAAATTTATTTTACTAACACGATCTACATGACAGCCACGTCAGACTGTATATTCTGTCTTGGACAGATTATATTAATTAAAACTATTCATTTTTTCTTAGTTGCCATAAGGATTTAAAAGGGTGAATGGAAAAGTATTAGGCTAAGTTAATAAAAATCATGATTCTCTAAAATTTTAAATCTATACATGATTAAAACAAACAAAAAATTTTATTTTGTAGAATTGTTTTGTTTAAATCACTCAGGAGGTCTTGTGTTAACTAACATTCAATTCGAGAATTTTAATATCTTTTACAAACTTTTATCTAATTGCATTTGTTTAGTTTTGGCGACAAATTTTGCCTCATTTCTGCGTATTCGATTGACACGAAACTTTGAAAACATTTGCAATTCCGACGACAAAACAAAAATAAAATTTTTTAAAAAGAATAAAAAATAATAAAAAATGTTGTGTAGTTCTAAGATTTTAATTAATAGCAGTGGGTAGCCAAGGGGGTTTAGGGGGTTAACCCCCTCCCCCCATTGGATTTTTCATGTACAAATATTTGTCGACGTCAAGTGCCTAAAAAACAAAAGACACTTTTTTCCTTTATTTTATTTACTGTAAATGTAATACTGTGACATCTTTCTGTACTCTGTAGTCTGTACTCTCAGTACACCTTCATTCGTACACACTTGAAATGATTGACCATAATATTAATAAATATTTTTCAACTCCAACCCCCACCCCCTTCATAATTTCCTGTCTACGTCACTGATTAATAGTATCACTGATTAATAGTATTAATAGTATTACGTTAGTCACAACTGTGTCATCCAAGACTTGGAAATTTTGAAAAAAATGATATATTTACAAATTATATTCCAAACTATTTAGCCATTGTTAGAAAAAAAGGAATTTTGATTGATAACCTTTCGTTATTTGAGGGTGGCCTGTATTACAGAACAGTGGACAGTATTACTGATCACAAAATTAGAGTAATATAATATTCATATAAAATGGGATAAACAAATATTCATATACTACACTCTTATCTTGCTTTAGTCCAGAGTCTCAATGCACTAAGAATGATTTTTTTTCTATTTAATGCATTCTAATAAATTTTTTTTATCTGTTATTAATACATAAATATACAATAATTATTATTATACACCCATTCTTCACTTAACACGGTACTCGCCTGGACAAATTTTAGATGCTGATGAAACGCATCTCCTTTGGAAGAAAAAAGAACTTAACCCCTCTTTTCCATACATTTGTTAGTCTCGCTTTACATGATTTCGTTTTACCCTTAATTGCATGATTTTTTTTATTTATTTTGAATAAAATAAAATAACGTTCCTTTGACTGAATATATTATTATAAAAATAATTTAAAAAATCTTTACTTTATGAACTAAATCCGTTAAGCAGCTTTGTAGTTCACAAGCATCACTTATTTATTTTAGGCGATTTAAACGTGAAATTCTGGTATGTTACAAATTTGAAAATAAGGTTAACCCTTAATTGCACTGTGTAGTAAATTTAGCACAATGATCTAGCACAGCGTTTCCAAAAGTGGGTTCCGCGAACTTTTTGTAAATAAATAATTTATAAAAAAAGGATTTATAAATAAAGATTAATAAATAATTCTCGATTTTATTCGATCCAATTTAAAATTCTTTTTCAATTCTTTTGCAAAGGGAAACCACAGTTTTTTAATGACATTGTTTTAAAATACGCATTAAAAATACGAATTCAGTCATTGTGTCCTTCATACGCACGCTCTTGTATGTAAGAAAATTTCTATTGACATGAAAACTGTTTTGGGTGAAGCTGTTCAAATTATTAATTTGATTAAAGCGTGACCACTGCAGTCGAGGCTCTTCAAAATTATTTGTGAAGACATGGGAAGTCAAGGTGGTTGGTAAGTAGAAAGTAAAGTGGTTGTCGCGAGGCAAAGTTTTATCCCGAGTTTTTGAACTACAGCGAGAGCTTGCTATGTTTGTATCAGAACAAAAACATGAACGGTTTGCTGTATTGACAAACTCTTGCTGGCTGATGCGACTTGCATATATCACTAATATTTTTCAAAGCTAAAAAGAGCCTTTCTCTACAAGGGAATAGTGTAACAGTATTTAACGTTAAACATAAAATATCGGCATTGTCACAAAAATTAGAGTTTTGGATCAATTGTGTTGGAACTAACAATGTGAGTTGCTTTTCAACACTTTCTGATTTTTTAATGGAAAATGATTGCCTTCTGGATGAAGATATAGGTCTTGATATTGTCCAACATTTACGTGGATTATATGATAATCTTCAAAAATATTTTCCTGTGTCCCCAATAATGAATTCATGTGGGTTGAAAATCCCTTTATCATCAACGAAAAACCTGATTTTTTATCAATTTCGGAATATGAGAACTTGATTGAAATAAAATCAGACGAACAATTAAAATACATTTTCAACACTGTCCACCTGGCAACATTTTGGGGAAATCTAATTTCAGAACATAAAGTTTTGGCTGAACGGGCAATACGGGTGCTTTTACCATTTTCTACTACGTATTTTGCGAAACTGGATTTTCTTATTATACTTCTACGAAAACGAAATATCGTAATAGATTGAATTGCTCGGCAGATATGCGTATCCAATTATCAACAATAAAATCAGATATAACAAGGATTTGCAAAGAAAAAAAACAACAACACTGTTCACACTAATAACATTCATAAGATAAATTTTGTTTTTATATTATTAATCAACAATCGATTGAATTTATTTTAATTTTTGTATGATTGTTATTTTTTTAATAAATACTATAATTTTCTGTAATACTATAGCTCATATTAATATTCCCCATATTAAAATTCTAAGATTTTTGTAAATAGGGTTCCGTCAAAAATTTGAAATCAAAAAGGGTGCCGCGGTGAAAAAACTTTGGAAACGCTGATCTAGCAAAACTTATCGTTCTTATTAACCGAGGGATGAGTGTATTTTGCCATATTTTATTTACTCGTTCTTATTTAATTAAATATATGAGATATTGGGAGGAACATAATAAATTGCCAAAAATAATTATAAACAATTTATTTTGAAATCATAAACCATCTGTCTTTTACAATCTAATTTTTATAATTTAAAATTAATTTCTGTTCATTAGAACAAAATATTCCTTTTATTTCGTATTATGTTCAAATACCCTTTGTTGCCAGTAATGTATTTTTAATTTGTCCATATCTTAGATTTTTATGTTCTGTTTTATGGGTACTTAGACATTTCACATAAAAACAATTTCACATATATTCCAGAACAAGATAAGCAACAGTCTAATAATGATTAAAAATCTTAATTAAAATGTTTTTTATACAATGTATCTTATCAAACATTTAAAAACTTAAATAATAGGTATTTTGTTGTTATTTTTATGTGAAATAGTTTTTATTTTTATAGTTTTTTTTTTCATTTTTATTTTTTTATACTATAAATTAAGCTTTAATAAATATTTTGAAAAAACTTTTTTTTTATTTTTCAAGTTGTTTAAATTTTTAATAGACGATTTACGAATGTTATATTTTACAAAATTTTTCCTTATAATAAACATGTGAAAATAACATTTATTATCCAAACGCATGATAAAAATAACGTGAAACGGTAAACAACAAACGTGGTTATCATTCGGTATGAGCCGTCCAGCCAAAAAGTTAATAAAACTTTCTAAGTTAACTATATTTTATTTTTATGTCTTAATTCTAGCTGTTTTAGTACATTTTTATTAAGATTTAATGCTTATAATTTTACCGTCGTCTCGATTCAAGAACATCATTATTTTTCAATTTTATCTCCATCCGATCAAATGTGAGGCCGCGAAAATCATGTTTAATCACCTCTCAAGACGACTCATGGACACATAACGGTGCATACAGACGACAGAGACGCAGAGTATGAAACCCATCATTTAATGAGCGGGTTGTGCAAATGTGTATCACTATTTTCAAGTGGTAAAGGCGTATTCAATAAAGCATCAATTTCAAAAGTCACTCAAAAACTATCGTTACAAACGATGCTTGAATTGATAGTTTTCCATGGTCAATCAACACTTCAATAAAAATTATTCCTGACAGCTGTTTTTGCCCATTGTCCTAGTTTTTCACCTACCCACTTGTTATTATCTCTACTTTAAATGTCATTTTTCTGGTATTGTAATTTTTCTCTAGTTTACAAACAAAGATTTTCAAAAAAATATTAAACAAATTAAAATTGTCCATTATTTGTTTATTTTAATTGCTCATTAATAAAACAAACAAAGAATCATTTCCTCCGTAAAATACCAGTGAACTTCTCATTTTAGATATTTAGCAGGGTGACTTTCTAGGAAAGACAGAATTAATACGTGGACACGAAATTATATAATTTTAAATATAATTTTTTTTATTATTAGACGACAATTAACTAATATTTTCTAACATCCATTATATCCAATTTTGGCAGTGTTTGATGCCATGAGAAAAGTTTTAAAGAAAGTCACCCAAACTAAGATTTGGATCAGAGCTCCGGTCAGAGCAAACGAGTGAACCAACAAACTCGGGAAAATGTCAAAATTTTATTTTTACAATAAATCTTTGTCCATTGACAAAATATATTTATATCGTTCTGTTATAATTTTTGTCATTTAACGGATATAACCAGTGGTGAGCTATGCATGTCCCGCGGGGGCTCGGCAGAGCCCCTTGTTAACTTTTTAAAAATTTTTCGAGCCCCTTGTTGTTCTTTCAACTGTGATTTTGCGCATCACTTCAATTTAAAATTTCTATTGTTTTGGGAGTAAACATTTTTAAAACATTTTACCGCATTTTGTATATCAAAAAAAAAATTTCTGGACGCTTTTATATTTTACTAAAAAAGCAAATTCGGAAAAAGCATTTTTTTTCTGGACGAAAAACACCTAAATTTTTTTTTGCGAGCCCTTTGTTGTTTTTTTCACAGCTCACCACTGGATATAACGCAATCAAATTTTAATCCAAGATTTTTTATTCATTTTCATAAAAAAATAATAAATGTTTTCACAACTTCATTTTGAGATGACTTTTTCTCGTTACATTTGTAACAAACGCACCCACATTTCGCTTTGATATTTTCAAACACCAAGCCAAAACTTTAACAGCAACTGTACACCCGTCGTGAATGACGCTGACTCCGTGTACGAGAGCTAAATCACATTTGATTGGTGAGCATTACGTGAGGTTCTAAAGCCCATTCATTTTGAGGTTTACTGGCTACCAATTGAAGGATATAAAACTAGTCAGTAATTAATAAACGATTCCACTGAGATATCTTGGTTACCATCAAGATTACGAAAAAGATTCTTTGGTTGGTTTGAGTCAGACTTATATATACCCTGAACTACTTATCTATTGATAATAACCAATACAATGGTAAAGATATAATTTACTATTTCAATCACTAATCCAACGAAAAAGAACGTAATCAATCAAGAGAAGAACCCATCAATTTGAATAGCTTATCGAACGATGTACTTCAAGCAAACCAAAATCCATTTCTGAGAAAGTGAGATTGATTTCTTTTTGGGTAATGGAATGACTGTAGATGTAGACAATGATGTAGAAAGGAGAGATTCTAAGAACGTCTGGAGCTTAGAATCACTCGTCGAGAGACTGGGAACATCAGAAATTTGTTCTTATACTTCGCATCGGGACTACTCACAAAACACGAGTTTCAAACAACGAATCTCAACCTAACGACACATTATTGTTTGCTTCAACCTATTAAGCTCTCGCTAGTCCGAATTCATTTGATCGGAAAAGAACCATGTCACTTTTGGTTTTCGATACGGCCAATTTTTTGTCTATCCTAGTTTGGAGCTATAGTATCTCATCCGCATATATGAGATCACGATTTTTTTTTATTTTAAGGTATGCATGGAATAAGAACAAGAATAAAGGAACCCTATTGACTGCAGTGTCCCAACATTCCAGCAACCATTATCTATTTGCACATATCAAACTTGCAAATGATCATTCAAGCTTTTAGTTATTCGATCCCTCAAATTCTTTATTTTTCTTGACTCTAAGTCGTTGATTTTATCTTGTACACACGGTTATCTAATCATTGTTAAAGAACAAATACCCCATTATGATGGAGTTATTCCATTTAACAAGGGGATCGTTTTTTTGACTGATCCATATGTAAAGTTTACACATTATTAGTTACTCTTAAAAATTTAATAAATCAAGAGGGAAAATGACACTTTAAAGAAGCTAAACTTATTTATGCTTTAATAATTCTGATAAAGTTATCTTACAATTTGATTGGATAAGGCGTTTCAGATTTTCCTAGTTCATTTTTGGAATTCCCAGATATGGAAATTTCCAATCATTGACGCAGACAAATTGCCTATATTCTCACACCATGTCGACTTTTTTTACTTTCGTCAATCATGATCATTTTCTCATCAACATATCAACATCACTATGACTAATAATGACCATCTGCCGTAAATTTTGACATAATTCTGGACAACCAATACCAAACTATTAATGTACTCATTTAAGCGTTATTATGTACATCCAAGAAGAAAGAGATTACTTTTCTATAAATTGAAACATCATTTTCGTTTTACAGTGTTCCAATCATTGAATTTTTGGATCTTCATTTTTCTAAAAAGAATTTTTGTTTACCAGTATAAACAGACGATGCATGACAGTTAAACTTCACACGTGCCACTATGGCTTTTCTCTGATTTTCATCATCAATCGACCTTTATATTTCTTTATATTTCTGGAACATACTTGACTGTAATTTTAACATCTTCGATTTATCAACACTTACTACATTTTTTCTTTAACTTGTTGTTTTTGTCTCAACTTATTTCTATTTTCAAGTTGTTGTGCAAACAATTTGTACTTATGCGACATTTTTTGCAGTTGTACAAAAATACTACAAAGTGCAATTAACTCAAATTTGTGCGCTCAATTGTGATTGTGATTCTGACTGCATGCCAGTAATAAATATGTGTATAATAAATATATCACCAATAATTATAAACTTCATTTTTCTTTGTTATGTTTCAAGAAACGTGATATTTTTTTCTGAAAATAAAATCTGTCTTAGCAAGTCTGGACACCATATATTAGAATACAAATTTAATTTTCATAAAGTTGACTTTGATAATTTTTTCATTATTATAGAAACAAAATTTTCATTTATAAACATACACAGCTAATTATAAATTCTCGAAAAATGCAAAGAAAAAAAATTAAAACCATGCAAATTACGTACTCTTTTATAAGCATGTTTTTATATAAGGGCATCTGGACAGAACTTTAAATAACGGGACTGTTTCGGTTTAAATGAGACAGAAAACATCCTTAGTTTGGAGATCAACATCAGGCATATTTTGCGTCTTTGAACAACTTAATAATATAAACACAAAAAAACTAAATTTTTATTTCTCTCTTTCATGTGTGCACTGGGCAGTCACAATTCTCTCCAATTTGCACGCTTGAGCATACATTGGACATTTATATTCTTTTATTCAACAATTTTATTATAAAATTATATAGAAACTTTATAATATGAAAAACAAGCAGGAAATTACTAAAGAAGTTCAAACAAATATTTAATCCCACTTGTAGTATTCTTTTTTTAGGGAAATTTATATAATTTCATTGAAATTTATTCATTCTATTAAATCTTGTTTTATGGATAAAATACTAAAATTATGTGTCTTATTATGTCCTAAAACAATTATAGATAAAGTTTAAATCTCATGAGTAGTAAACCATTTTCCTTTACAATTTGTATCCTATGTATTCAAAAATATATTCAAAACGCGTTTATTTTTTGATAATAAATCTATGTGAAAAATGGATTTTTTTCCCGACGAAACTTTATAAAAACAAAATATCTTGTTGTTTTCCAAGTTTAAACTGTGGGAAAATAAATCCTTGGCTATCAGGTGCCCATCTAATTTAATGGTTATGTAGAAACTTTAATTAAAAATTCGTAAATGACAAAAAATTAATTTGGAATAACTTTCTTTTATATTCGGAGTAAAAATTAACCACTTAATTTCTAACAATTTTATGTCGATAAAATAATATAAATATGAAATTACCACGTTTTGCTGACAGGGATATTTACATTTGTTTTTTGCCGAATTTTGCAATTTCCTTCACTACTGAAAGATTTTGTGCAAAATGAATACTAGACTTAAAAAATTTTAATGACTATTAATAAAATTTTTGAAACAACTAGAATCATCAATAAATGCTGTTTTAATATTATTACTTTAGTAATAAAAGTTTTTAATATTCAATTATTATGCATCTCACCAATTATAACGTGTAAATTATTGAATTGTCACAAATAAATGTCATAATAAAAATGAGAATTTTAAGTCTATTTATTAAAACAAAAATGATAAATTATTTATTTATATTTATGTTTCTGACGATTTCAATAGTGAAAATCTACTGGAATCAGTACCACCAACAATTCTTTTGTAATTTACCAAACTGATGTTGTCTGCATTTTTACCGTTCAAAAGTTCAGTCATGAAACAAATATATGTGATGGCTAATCTTAATGTTTCAATGCGAGATAAACGTTTTTCATAAGCAAACGTTGGAACCCTTTTACGTAAGCTATCAAATGCTTCATTTAAACTGTACATGCGTCGACGTTCTCTATAATGGAAATTAAAATAGTTTTAGATAAATCATGCACGCTACCTGATATTTGCTGCACGACGCTGAGCCACTGTTGAAATTCTTTTTCGTTTCGGTTTATTCGAAGGATTTGGTGAATTCTCAGCAATATTTGATTGAATAATAATTTTATTATCTGGCGACGTGTAGAATTCACTACTTCCAGAACTGTATCTAGAATTATTGTCATTCATTACTGCAGGGATTTGAGAATTGGATATATTCGATTCGTTATTGTTAGTATACAATTCCTCAAGTGAAATATGACAATTTTCATCAAATACTGGATATGGTAATACGTTAGATTTTGGTATTGTGACTGCGGATCTGTCTGATAGATTATCGACATTGTTAATGGCTGAATATGGTATATAGCATTGATCAAAAAACATAAATTGGGGTTCTTGATTTTGATTTAAGTCATCTTCATTAAACGAGTTATTTACTGAATAATACATATAATCCGTTGCAAAATTCATTCTATACCAATCAGATAATGGTTTTCATTATTATACAAAATAACTACAGCAATTTGATTGGACAATTTACCGCTGCAACAAATTCAACCAATAATATTAAAGAGAAAAAGGCAACACAAAATTATATTATAACAAAGAGCTAACAAATTCAGAAATTGGAGTGGATTTAATCAAATTAAAATTCATTATATCGCTTTTGAAATTTTGACATACTGATTTGAATTCACAGAATGGCATTATTTTTTCAGGGAATTCAGACTTTTCACAGTACAAAATTTGAGCATCTAATAAACTATCAATTAGAATAGATTTAAATTTCGTTTTTTTGCCACATAAATCGATGAGAGCTTCGTAATCAGTACACAATATTAATCTCCTAGTAAAATAAAATCATTTGTAAAAGATTTGAAAGTTGAAAATATAAAAAAGGAGTTAATGGAATTTCAAAATTAAGATACAATTTTAGTTTTCCAAAATATCTTCAAATCAAATGTTGATTAAAGATATGCAAAGCGAAATTTCAATATAAGTTTTTTTAATTTTCTCGGAAATCAAATCATTTTAAATAAAAATAAATAACTTAAATATTTCAAATATAATTTTATTGATATCATTATAGACAACAATAAATAAAACAATAATAATTTAAAATGCAATTTTCAATAATTAGACAATATAAAAATATTTTATGAACATAAATTTATTCAGGTTTGTTTAATTCAATGCAAATTCGTTATGCTAACTAATTAATTTCCAGCAGGAATGTCTGTCGGTGAAAACCATTTCAGAGTGTACCTGGGATATTTGGATGTAATGTTGTAGTAAGGTGAAAATACAGATGTTCAAACGCAAAGATTTCTCGTCAAACGAAAATATCATATAAAGGAAGATTTCTAACGCATGGACGTATCTAGGAGGGCATTAAAATAAGTCCAGATGAAATACTTTCTGAATTAATGAAGGACATTATATTGTAATATATTCTATGTAATATACATTGTTAATAATTAATAATAAATTTGTTAATTATCTTAAAATATGTTTTTCTATTTTTTCGTGTCAACTTTTAATAATTTTGCCCCCCCCCCAAACTGAAATCCTGGCTACAAATCATTGGATTCATCATACCATTTGTTAGCGAGCAAACTTTTCATAATTTAAATTGTAAAATGGATTACTTAAAATCAAAAGAAATTTTCTATCTAATTACATTGTATAAACAAAAAATTTATTTGTTTATTTACAAATAGTTATTGAAATAACTATTAGATTTAATAAAAAATGTAATCTTACTTTTTATGACTTATGAACAGATAGGAAATCTGATGAAACCAATAGGTTCCAATGAAAAGGGGAAAAACATATAAGTAATTTAGAAGCAAAAAATACAAGATTATAATTCATAAATCGTTAAAATATTGAAGTGGGGTAACTTTGTGTTGTAAACCTAATTTAAATTCCAATAGCAAACGATAATCAGATATTTTATTGCTAAATAACTATTGTATAATAGCAATACCCATTGAAATAATTTTAGATTTGTCATCTTTAAGTCATCGAAATGTTTCCCTTTGCAATGAAATTTAATCCGACATTATTCAAATCCAGATAAATATCCAGACAATGAGATTTACTAAGGATATAAGGTGTTTAAAAGATTTTCTATTTAATTTGAATGAAATACTTTATTGGCAAACAAAACGTACATTTTGAAATGTGAAACTAGCTTACATTGCCTGATAAAAACCCGAAAAACCGTCGAGTCAATAATAATTAACTATTATTATTATTATTTGAAGATGATTATTTCCAAGACGAAAATTCTTATTTTTGCTTTTCTACGAAATTTTAAACTTGCAAAAAAAATTATTTATTGTGATTTGATGGAAAAAAAAGGAAATCTTCGTTTAAAATTATTAACACATAGGAACTTAAAATAATTTCTGTCATGCCACAAAAACATAATTGTTGCATGCTGTAATAAACGTCTAGCAGCATTGATTTTGTAAACGACATAATAATTTGACAGCAGTAGCCATCATCGTCATGTTATAAATTAACCGTATCACCCGCTCCTCTTAAAATACAATTATTCAATTGACATATTTTGGATTGTTATAAGTGATTTATTGACGTTATTTCTCATTCAAAATCAGCGAGGTTTAACTTTGTGGGTGACCGAAACCTGAGAAAGGACAGTAACAACCACTATGTGAATTACCTGTCAAGGATGATACATTAAATCAAATTTGTCAACAGGACATGCTGGACATGTATAAATTATGCTATACCAATAAATATACAGATATCATTAGAAAGCATTTTCAATTAGTCATAACAGCTACGCATTGAAAATCATTTTAGACAATGCGGATGCCGCTCTTGAACAGTATGTTCTAATTCTGTGAAGAGAAATAATTTCCTATTTGAGATTATTGAAGAAACAAGCATTTATGTGAATTATTTTTACTTGAAATCTGTGTATGTAATGTGTAATTTCAAGAGTCTCCAATTAATTTTACAAGTCATTGAAGCACTGAAACAATTATATTGCAAAGGAACCAGCATGAAAGTCAACACTGTCTGAAGTTGCAAATTCCTAATTGTTTTTTCTACGATTCAGAACTTATAAGTAGTATATTGTGTGCCCGTAACACTAAATGGAAATGTGGCACACCCCCTCAAAATTTTTGATTTCGCAGAAATTTCGGTGGATATCATTCGATTCGCAACCACCTCGAACCATTTGCAAAATAAAAAAAATTCATTAAAATCTATTAAATCAACCATCAATTTTTGTATTCACAAATTTCCTCCGCAAATTTCAAAGATTTTCAATTCACTCGATCTGCAACAATCATAAAAATTAATTGAATTCAATATTTTTAACTCGTTCGATTCGTAACAATCTCTGTTGCAAATTTATACAGGTAACCCTCGATTAACACGGTACTTGAAGAACACGATTTCGCTTTAACACGGTTAAAATATTGCGGCACACCCTTGTCTAACACGATATTTTTTAGCACGGTTTTGATTTTACACGGCTTCAAAATTGATGAAAACCCTTAATTAACACGGTTGCAAAACCCGTGCATTGGCGTTCAAATAAAAAGCTTGGATAACTGCTAGCCTATTTAAGGACTGGTTTCTGAATTGCTTTGTTTCTGAAGTAGAGAAGTACATGCTTCGGAAAAATCTTAATTTTAAGGTTTTATTGTTATTGGATAATGCTACTGGACATCCTCAAGAGCTAAGTCATCCTAATATCAAGGTCGTTTTTTTCCACCTAATACAACGTCATTAACCCAACCCTTAGATCAGGGTGTTATATCAACATTTAAGGCATACTACATCAGGCGAACGTTTAAAAAAATTTTAGATGAAATGGACTCAGATTCAAGCTTAACCGTCAGTCAAGTATGGAAGAACTTTACAATTTTGGACTGTGTAAAAAAAGTTGCTTTGGCTGTAGAGGAATTTCGACCTTCCACATTAAACGGTAGCTGGAAACCTATATGGCCTGAAGTGGTTCTACTTAATAATAGAATTCAACCAGTGGTGGATGAATATCGTGCTATTGTCGATTTAGCTCATACCTTAGGCGGAGAAGGATTTGAAGATTTGGCCATTCAGGATGTGGAAGAATTGCTAGCCGAACCAAATTTGGGAGAAGAGGAGTTAGTGGCGATGGTCAACGAAACTTATACGGATTTACCAAGTTCAGACACTGATGCTGAGACTGATGCCGCAGAGCAAAACTTCACACTCAAATCATTAAGAGAAGGATTTGAGATGGCTAAAAAATTAGAAAACCATTTCCTTGCCAATGATCCGTCAATGGACCGTAGTCTGAAAATTCAACGCGAGATAGAAAAATGCTTAGCTCCTTACCGAGAAGTCGAGAAAGAACTTAAAAAAAATCAAAACAGGCTCTTCTCACTGATTTTATAACCATAATCCAGAAACCACAAGCGACTAATGAAGTGTCAGAAAATTATTTAAGCGATGAAGAAGCACCAGTAAAAATGAATCAGCCACACATTACACATTTTTTTCAGAGATTTTGAGAGTGATGATGAAGTTGAAAGTGATTATGATGGAATTTTTTAACCTTATCTATGGTCAATTTAAATTATGCCATATTTTTATTTTGATATTTATGCAAAATGAATGAATTTATTTTACTATTTTTTGTTATTTTTTGATTTCAAGTCTATTTGTATTTCAATCTTCTTTTTTTGTACTGGATGCATGAAAATAATAAAAACTATCAAAAACATAAATAATTTTTTAAATTTTTTGGAACCAAACCCCATGAATTGTATTAATTGTTAGTCTCGATTAACACGATTTTAATTAGCACGGAGAATTCTTGGAACCAAACTACCGTGTTAATCGAGGGTTACCTGTACCACCAAATTAAAAAAATATATTATTCGACATATTCAAATACTATTTATTCGAATTCAGTCAAATCAAATCTAAATAAGATATTTTAAATACAAACTTTTAAAGTTTTTATATTCTAATGAATTAAACAAGTTTGAAAAGTATATTTTATTTTTTCATCCATAGTTGTTATCCACAGTTATACATTATGTACAAATTTTAGTAATCGCGTTAGAATAACATGTAAGATAATAACAAATGTCAAAACACAACATAGTTTATAATATTAGGATAGATTAAACCAATTTGAAAATACAATTTTATTATTTCATAAAATCAACGGGCAATAAGATATTTGAATAATTCAATTACATATTGATTTAAGGTAAAATTGTATTCATTTTTAAAATTTTAATAATTTTTTAACAAGGATCCTGTAACATTAATTCAACACAAATATTATATCAAAGCAACAAATATCAAGATGAATGATAAATTCCAGCTTTTTTCCTTTTTGAAAAAGCTCAATGAAAATTTAAAGAAGATTTATAAAAGGTAACGTAAAGTCTATTTTCAAAAACAAATCAATCGATGATGATTCAAAAAGTAGAATCAAGATTGTACTACGTTAAAAACATGTGAAAAAATAACCAAACCGCTTTGGAAAATTATTCAAGTCCAAGAATTTGTATAAATAAACTATTGTAATTGATTTTAATTTGCCTTAATAAAGTTTATGATTTCATTTTATTAATTATTTGATACATAATATTCATATTTTTTTATTTATTGTCATATAATACTTTTTGTAAATGTATAAATATGTTGGGGTATTATTAATGTTGCTGCTATCGCATTTTTGATAATGAAAACATCAAATTTTAAAAGATGTTTTAGACCTAAAAATAATTCTAAGCGCCATTTTAATATTGACAATGTTGCCTTAGATCAGTGGTGGCCAACTCAAATCATTCGAAGGGCCAAATTTTCGGAAAAATACTATCACGGGCCACAATAAATTCATTTAAATAAATATAAATCGTTTTTACGATTCAAGTGAACTTAAGAGAATCAATTTTTTAAATTAAAAACATGCTTAATTCGAATATGAATTCTTAAAAAGACAATTATTGATTTGATGTTTAAAATTGTGTCCGGGCCACATCAAAACGCTTCGCGGGCCACCGGTTGGCCATGGCTGCCTTAGATGATTCTGACGATACTATATTAAACTACGAAAGCATTCACCAGACAAATAGTTTTCCGAAGAAACATAATACTAAAAGTATTGATAACAAAATTAAAATGAAGTTTCTAAAGAGATTCAATAATCATTTTTGACTGAAACAAAATCAAGTGTAAATAATGCAATGACATCTATAGTTTCAAATGAGTGTGTTTTTCAAAAATGACGGATTAGGCTCACTGATTGTTTTATCAACTGGGAATTAGTAATGGAAATCATAAATCAATAATAAATAATAAAAAAGACAAGTTCAGTTCCCTGGGAGGTTCAATTGAATTGAAAAGGTTTTCGTGGAATGATATTGATTATTTAAATCAGGGGTCTCAAACACGCGTCCCGCGAAGACTAAATTTTAAAATGCTTGAACCCACAGTTCCAACTTTTTTCAACACCATTTGCTGTTGATGTTGAATCCGTGGCAGAGTAAATTCAGATGGAATTAGTGGAGCTTCAGTGTGATTCTATTTTAAAACAAAAGTACTCTGATTTTGGAATTACGTTTTATTCATATCATAAACAAAAAATATTTCCAATGTCGCATTCTCAGGCAGTAAAGATTATTGCAATGTATGGAAGCACCTATCGTTGTGAACAATTTTTTTCATTGATGAAATTCAACAAATTTTCAACAAGAACAAAGTTAAGTGACGAACATTTACAAGCAACACTAAGACTGGTCACATCTCAAAAGATTGTTCCTAATATTGCTCTTGTGGTGGCTAAACGTTGCCGAAACTAAATAGCCAGAAATAAAAATAATATATTTGACGCTTTGTTTGTCTTTATTTAAATCACTTTGTGTTACATTTTTATGTTAATAATAATGTTGGGCTAGAACTGACTTCTAGACCCAAAGTTCTAATTGTGACCGAAATGTGTAGGTACACAGCATGCAAAAAGCAAAAAGTATAGTTAAATATTAAAACCTACACCAAATAAACAATGGTAATTAAAGGAGAAAACAACAAAAATAATAAACACACAAATTAAATAAAATCATACCAAAGCAAGAAGTTATGCAAAAACTAACTCAAAAATAACCAAATAAACATAGAATTACCAAAAGCAAACTCGAATAACTTAAAAGACGATAAAAACAGTAAAACATTCCAGAAAAACCCAGAACATTCTATAAAAATGGCGATGACCATCACAACAGTCATCTAGAACAACAAAAGTTAAAGAAAATAAATAAATTAGTATTAAAAACAAAAATCTCAAAAAGAAATTCATAAAAACATCAGTTAAAATAAAAATTAAATTAAAAGGAAAATAGAATGTTCTGGAACCGTTCCAAATCCATCATGGACGTAAAATTAATGAAAAATAATTAGAAAATAAAAATTTAAAAATAAAAACAAAAATTATAGCACTAAAATTTCCATTAAAAATGTCAAAATCACGAAATAGAAAATTCTGGAATAAAAAGAATTCGAGTTTGTTTTAATGCATCAATACATACACGTGTACAGAATAGGTATATATACCGACGCATTTTGGTCACAAATCAATCTTTTTGTATGCCAAAAAAATTTTTTCTTAGAACCTTCGAGTAATACTGAAAGTAAGAACGATTGATTGATTTTATATCATAATTGTATTTCATTATTATTATGTTCATTATATTGATTAACGTTTTGTCTTTTTGTTTAATTTTTACTATTACCGAACCAGAGTGACCAGCGTCGTCGTGGACGGATTATATCCACGACGCTGATCAGCCTTGTTCCCAATTAATAGACTGCACGCACAATTTTTTGGGTCTACGATCCCACATGCACAAAAATTTAAACATTTTTTTAACCGGAGGTCGCTACGAACTAATGGTTCTAACCAGGAGTAGGGCGGTAAATCCATACCGGTAGTTGGCATAGTCACAGGGACTATGCGGACGAAATAAACTTCGGGAAAGTAATCGCGGGAAACATAATACAATAAGGCCTACCGTACCGTATCCAGTTGGGTCGGGAAAGTAGGAAAATTTTAATTAATCCGACTTTTCGATAAACGACATACCAAAAATAAACACTTAACTTTCTATAAGAAATACATCACTAGGATCATCTAAACGGGAACTGTCCCAGACTCAAATTAATACAGAGGCTCTCGTAGTCGGCTAATTGCACAAACTATTGTTCAGTATGTTAATGAATTCTGTTAATATTATTCATAATTTTATTCAATGTAATGATATATTATCATAAACTAAAATCATTTCGAAAACGTTCATACTTACCTTTATATATATTGAAATCTACCTTATATAAAATCTTTAAAGATGTTTTTTGTGGTTTGTACCTTAATAACACCCATAACCTTCCGTAAATGATTCCCCATATGTGGTAATCTTATAATACTATGAACTTACACTTATTATTATTATAATTTACCTTATTGTTATTGTTATTACCAATATTATCATTATCATTATTATGATATTATTATTATTATTATTATTATTATTATTATTATTATTATTATTATTATTATTATTATTATTATTATTATCATAATCATTATTATTCTGGTTATTCTTATTCTTATTCTTATCATTGTTATTATTATTATTATTATTATTATTATTATTATTATTATTATTATTATTATTATTATTATTATTATTATTATTATTATTATTATTATTATTATTATTATTATTATTATTATTACTATTGTTATTGCTATCATTATCCTTATCATTAGTATTATTATAATAATTATCATTATTATTATTGTTATGATTATTATTGTAGTTACTATCACTGTTGTCATTATTATTATTATTAGGATGATCATTATTAATGTTCTTAATATTACGGTTTTAGTACTATTACTATTAACACTTCCACTCTTATCATTGCCACTATTATTATCACTACCCTTGTCATTGCGTTATTAATTAATTATTACATTTTTTAAAGGATATCACTAATAAATCAATTAGATTGTTATTTTTATTTTTACCTTAATACTATCATTAATCTAACCCCCGTCCTATATAACTTTTCCAAACCAATTTATCGATTACTTATGTTACTATAAATAGGGAAATTTGAAAACCCCAACACTATTGATTTTTTTTGTATTTTAAAATTTTGACCAATAATACCGCTTCTATTATTAGTAACAACCTTACCAACCAAGGATTACCCTCATTGAACCGATTCTAGTTGATCAAATGGTCGACACATGCCTTCTCGTGAACAAGCCAATCAACATCGACTAAGACAGCAGGAACTCCAAATTTTCGTGTGAAACTCACGACACCCCGGCAGACTTAACCCTGGTACCCAGAAGTAGACCCCATGCATACTGGAAAAGACAAGGGATGTTTTCCCCAAGAGCGACTGCTTAAGTTAGGACGTATATCCGGTACAACCATAAACTAGGAATAATGAGGAGCATATATTATAATTATAACCGTTGAGTATTTAAAATGGAAAACCAGAAAAAAAAAACCTAACAAAATTGTTTAATAATTATTCCCTGACACAAAATAAACTATCTACTTAAATACAACAAAAGCGAAAAATCATTTAATAAATCGAAACATTTATTTAAAAAAAAATCATTTTAGCTATTGTAAAAGTATTACCGATAATGTGGAAAGGTGCATGCAAGGAGAGCCATTCTTGATTCCCTCAAGTTCGAAAATTTTCCTTAAATCCCCACGGCATAACTCCAAATTTGCAATGAAAAATCTCCATCTGAACATCTCATAAATTGAGCACGTCGGCATATGTTGGCTCACCGCCAAACGACATATTATCGAACACATTATCCGAGGGAAAAGTCATGTCCAAAACGGGGGTTTTTGGAAATCCAGTTCTGAAATAAACAAATTTAACAAGATCAAAATTTGACTTACCCAATAGACGATCAGGCCACTTACAGCCACTATGGTCAGGGATTGCGAAGAGCCGAAATAAATTCAGACAATTAACAATGCCCGTTTTCCATAGTGGGTCCTAGTAGCATAATTACTATCAATGGCATTGATAAAGTTTAAACATATTGGCTGTTTGTTAAATTAATAAATCACATTTTTGGATGATTTAAACAATAGATATCGGTATGAGCAATGGTGAATTTAATTTATAAAATGTTAATTTATCCAATTTTACTGCATTAACTATTAATTCAGTAAAACCAGAGTTAGTAATCTTTAAATTTTAATAATTTTAATACACGAATCTTAATTTCACAATGGGTAATTTATAAATCTTGGATTTCGTTATTCCCAAACCAATTTAGGTTAAATTAAAAAATCGAGTGGGAAATTAATCAACAATTGAAATCTACTTTCGCTAACGAGAATATCGTGGAGACTATGGGTCATGTTCAAACTTAAACGTAATTGTATTAGACGTCTGGGAGTGCCTAGACGTAGCTGAATGAACGGAAATTTTGCTTAATGTTTCTCTTAATATCGCAGGTATGCCTAGTATTAGACCAGAAGACAGCCACGCGAATACCTTGGTTTCAGCATCAAGACACAACCTAACCCAAGAGGAGGCAGACGAAGCCATCCGATCGAGAGAGGACGCAGAAATCTCCCGGCTACGGTCCAGATGGATCTGGTACAAGATCCATGACTGGACCTATCAGAATGTGACCCCAGTGACTCCAAAGGTGGAGCCTTACCTCAACCACGCGTCGTTAGCCTTGATCGACGCTTTTGACGAAGTGACGGAGGCGATAGACCGATTACACCGGCTCGAGAAAGCGACTCTGGCTGGCGAGGTAGAAGACTGCGACGGCTACGCTCGAGCCCAGTGTCACCCGAAACGCACTGCGGCCCTTCAACGTGGATTGAAATACCCAAGACGGTCTCAACGAGGACCGGGACGACCGAGGAAACGCGGACGCACGCGAACGTCCACCCATTCGATCAAGGAGAGTGCGGGATCGGAGGCTAGCGGAAGCTACGTGACTAACATTGGCGCGGGGTCCAGACGAAAACCTCGGGATAAAAACTAATCATTCTGTGCGGACCTTAGAGTCAAGTGTATTATGTGATGTTATGTACTGGTTTAAACATCTTTAATCCAGGGTTGAATATTATACGATAGGTCTTGTTAATTCATAATTATTCGATGTTTGTTTGCGTTTGATGACCGATGACCACTCAAGTGTGAAGATTGTTTGATTTTTAGCGATATTCATGACGTGGAGTATCACCAGTTGACCACAAATTTCCTGCAGCGTTGCCTTGATAGCCCTACCAGGTTGGGGAGGCCACATAGAATTCGTTTTTGGGGTACGATTGGCGGAGGGTTGCGACGAGGGGATTACTTCGTTTAACATCTACACTGATAATAGCGCTCGACCCTCGATGTTGGTGTAAAGGTTATTGATGTTATCTCGTTTCAGTGCAGAAACTCCTGGAAGAGATGCGAGCAGATAGGGAACGGGCACAACGACAGGCAGAAGAATACCGGACCAAGTTGACACGAGTCAAGGCCCACTGTCGGAACTTCGAGTGCACCTGGTTCCCACCAGCGGAAATGAAGAAGAGGATGAAGTTGATCACTCAACTACAACTTCAGAACGCACAAGACCAGGTTGAGTTGCGGGCCCTTCGCCTGAGGGTGAGGGAGCTGGAAGTCAAGGTGCACCAACAAGACCTGGAGCGAGAGGTCATTGCCAAGATCCGGCCCTTGGATGAGTTGCTCCGTCGACCGAAGGAGTGCACTCCCAACAGCAGTAATTCCAAGGAAGAAGGTTCGGCCGGGCAAAGCGGCGCGAGCAAGGATAAGGCAGGCCAGCCAGGCCCAATTGACTCTCCATCCTACTGGAGCAGAGACTACCCCAATCGAACCGACCAGGACTCTATAAGTTGTTCCATTTGTCCAAATAAAATTTTTACGAGTGTTTCCTTATCTGTACATTTTGATTTTCTCACACGATTGATTGTTATCACGGGGACGAAGAGAAATCGGACATAGACCTTCTATCGGTAGTCCGTGACCCCAGTGGGTACTAGACGATTATAGTATGTTAAGCATGCTCACTTTTTGCTAGTGCCCAAACCCTTGATACAGTACCAACGTTGATTGCTCAACGGGTATCAAGTGGTCAGTTATAACTTGTATTTTGGGTTACGCTGGAAACAGCCGAGGAGGTAAAAATTTACAGTACCTGTAACCCACCAATAATGTTTTTTTTCCTATTTCTAATAAGTTGCAATTATGATACATTTTCGAGTATTTATTTTAAAAAAAAATTATGTTGCGGCCCGCCAGCTCATGATACTAGTCTAATGCGGCCCGCAGGCCAGTTTGAGTTTGAGACCGCTGATTTAAATAATAACATTAATAATTGTTTAATAAGATAATAAGTGTTATTTACCTAACCATTTAAAAGTAAATTTTATTGTCTTTACAATAAAATTTACTATTTGGAGAGGGGTCATTGTTTTTATTAACACACACACCCCGATAACATTTTGAACTATTCTTTATTTTTTCATAAAACTTTTATTTATTAAAAAATACAAGCTTATTCAGCAATCTTAAATTTTTCAATTTTATATTTCAAATTTTCTCTTTCGTGGTTATTTTAAAACAACCAAATTTCTTTTTATGAGCAGTTATAAAAAAGCACAATAGAATTGAGGTAGAATCTATTACTTCTATCTAAATTCCGGTTAAGTCAACGGCGATATGGCGTAATTTTTTAAATAATTAATAAGTTATAAAATATATTCGCAAGAGATACTTGTGTAGTTTCAGAGTTCAAAAATCCTGGCAATTTTGAATATTTTTCAAAAATCTCGCGGTACACAGGTAGGAAAACACTGCTCTAGCGGGAATAACTTATTTAAGGGGCATATGAATTCTTTATCATTTACCCTTAACTTCACTACCTTTGATCTACCATCCTTACCTTCCAAAAACTCTTGCTAACGGTCATTTCCCAAATTTGTTCCTTTTATCCATTATCCATCATGATATCACCCTTTTTAAATTCTTTCTTTTCATGCGTGCATTTTACCCTGGAACACCACATTGGCACCAATTCTGGATCATGTAAAAAACGTCAAAAAACGGATATATTAAACAATAGCCATTGGTTTAGAGAAAAATAAGATTCTTTTGGTTTAAATGTTTTCCGAATTGTATCATTTGTAACCACTAGAGATTCCTGAAGATGTTGTAAAATTTGAATCACCGGTATCAGTGACTGTGAAAATTGAAGAATTTGAGAGACTGAAATCCATATACGAACTGAAAATAATTCGGTTGTCTTCTTTTAATTCTTCCTAGCTGAGGAAATGACCGGTTCGAACGACACTATCATCAACAGGGAATTTTGCTGGATCCGGAGCATTAATATCCAGAACAAAATTCATGTCGACCAACGAGAATTGGTCTAACTAATACTTAATCAAAGACTTGATCTAGATCTGCATTATAAGCACTACTGACATAAATTGACTTCCATACCACATCTTCTTCCAAGCTTTCAAGACGCTCGAACGTTATTTTAAATTTAAATTTGGAAGAGAATTTGACTGGATTTTTCAGAACTTCAAACTTGACGATACCAATTTTAACCATTGTTTTTAATTCAAAAATAATTAAAATATAATATTCAAAATAACGAATTAACTGGAAGATTTCACAAATTTTCAATTTACAAGAAAACTTTTTATTTTTAACTTTTCAAATTTATTTCAATCTAATACATGAATATTTAAACAAACTGTATTTTTAGTTAGTTAATTTTCTTTTAACAATTTCTAATTTAAAAATATAAGTTTTTCACAGAGTACACAAATAGAAGTTTTTCAACATAATATATAACTAATATAAATTTTTCCGGTTCCATTGCTATCACCATAACAAATGGAAACCAGGCGATGCAAACCGGTCAAAACCTCCAAAACAACCATAACCCAAGCATTTGATTGTATGCCAAAAATTTTTACTTTTAAAAATTTAGATATTTCATACTGATTTAAATTTTGTGACAAGTATATCAATATCTTTCAAATTTTCTTAAAAGGAAGGCATGTATTTTCAAAAACACTATTTTTTTCTTAAACTAGTGATGTTATTATAGCGTATACAATTTTTTACTTGGTGTAGTGGGTCGTTACACGACCTTAACAAAATCTATATACATATTATATACAAAAACGGAAAGTACCCTAAATGAGCGATCATTAACGAATAATGATCAATTAGAACACAATTATGGCCAATTATGCACATTAGTCGGAACATCTCATTCCAAGAGTCAATCAAATTTCATGCAATCAGCTAATACTTCTTATTATCAATCAGGCTCTATTAATCAATCTCAGGCGAGAAAAGCAAATTCTATGCCATGTTATTATTATCAAGATCCACTGTATTCGGCTCCTAATAGTGTTAGTGTTAGCTCTCATAGACCAACACCTTCATCCTTTCCCCATTCGCAATCACCACAATTTCATATGGGAAAGACACAGTCAAATTTAGTTCTGCAAAGTAATTCTGTTTCAGAAGTAATTAAGCCAAGTAGCGTAATATTTTGCATTGGAATTCATGAACATGTAAATTCCCAAAATCTCTCCAATTGAGCCAAGATGTTGAAATGGTTCCGTATTTTCAAAGATATTCCATATGCTTATAATTCGCGAAATAATGTAATAAATCCCAACAATAATATGAACCCGAATGGATTTGTTATCCAACCAGTACATAAATCAAATATGGATCCAAGAAATAACGAACAAATAATTTGATTGGGATATCTGAATAAATTGGAAGCTTGATAATTAATTGTTACTTTTTATGATCAATAGTGAACTATTAAATTCATTTTTTCGATGATCGGTGAATATTGTATTTTTTTAATTTATAATGATTTATGAAAAGATCAAGTTGTTTATTTAAGTCAAAATTATTTTTGTTTATCTGGAGAGTTTTGAATTTGGGTGAATTTATTTTTTACTTAGTAAATTTTGCAATTTGGAAAATTGTAATTCAAAAATAAATAAATCGCCATTCCAAATTTAATACGGCATCCTTGCTTTTGGTTAACACCGATAATGATCCACATAAACAACAATGTTGAACATCCTTGGAGCAACTCCGTATTGTTACTTCTTCCAATAGATTTTCAAAATTCATGGTCTCTTCAATAATAGATTTAATACTTTTTCAATCTATATTCCATTTATTTTTTGGTATCATGTAAAAAAACGTCAAGAGTTGATGATGATCCCCAGTTCTTTCATCCAGCAACTCCATTCGTAGTTCCATCTATAATTCATTCACTTTTTGCCATCCCAATGAAATTCAAGCGGCCGGCAAAAAGGAGACACCAGACCTAACGGAAATAGAGCAGATAAGCTTATGTTACAGGGGGAGGAGAATATAATACAAGAGTTGACGGATAGAAATTGGACCAGATGGAAAAATGAGAAAAGAAAAAAGTGGAGACTTAACAAACGAAATTTAATCAACGACTGATTAAGATTTTAAGGATATTTTCCGGGAATTGAAGAAGTGAAACTTAGATTATAAACCCCTGGAACCGATAAACAGACATCCAAGATTGATAGCATCAAACCAACAGCTTGCCCAGT
The DNA here is from genome assembly GCA_959609185.1 of Schmidtea polychroa. Classification (NCBI taxonomy): domain Eukaryota; kingdom Metazoa; phylum Platyhelminthes; order Tricladida; family Dugesiidae; genus Schmidtea; species Schmidtea polychroa. The sequence goes on along the minus strand of CAUHTR010000919.1, from coordinate 46,146 downwards.
TGAATAATGACCTCGAAAGTAGTCGCAAATGTGAGAGCTATTAAGGGATGATTTCTGAGTATTTGGTAGCTACTGTTAACTGTACTTCAGTAATATAGCTATGACTTGAACGAAGCATATTATGGGGGGGGGGCAAGGAAAGATGTAAACGCTTTACTAAGAAATGCAAATATTTATTCTTTCAAAGTAGATTTAGCAAATATAATAACCAAACTTGTTAAAATGAAACCCGAAATGAACTTTATTTTCGGCATTCGACTCCAGTTCAAATATTTGAGAAATGTTGCAATCACTAAAAAGATTCGATTGTAGCATATTGATTGAAATGGGAAGTATTGCCATAATTTAGATGTATTGCTGATTACTTCAACACACAGGAAGTTTATGTGAGAATGCGAATGGTTTGACAGCTACTGACAATGAGTACGGGATCTATTCTAATCTGTTTACCCTGATATGGGAACCCTTGGAAAATGTAACATTGTGGCTGTTTAAGCTGAATGCTTGCTACCCGCGTTATCTTAGACAAAATCTTTGATTGTTCTGAGTCTTCCAAAGATTTGTAAACATTATACAAGACATTTCAATAGATTCCTATTGTCTCAATGCTAGTCCAAAAGCCATTATTATACATGGACTGGTAACCTTTAAAACGTCTGCAGGCTGCCCGAGAAGCAAACATAACCACTGGTTTTGATATGATAATACATGAGTAGAGATTCGCGAGCAATGACAATCTAATATCCACCTTTAAACTGGTTGCTATTAGTAACAGCCGCCTTTACCAGTGCAAAATGCCCACCTTTATATACTTAAACAATAAATACCCCCTACCTCACATCTACATAGTATAAATAGGTAAAAAATAATATATATGTCACTGGTTGCCATATCAACCATGGAAGTGTGTCATTTTAAGATTAAAAATTGATTTATTTCACGTGTTTTATACAAAAAAAAATGTTTATTTGCCTATCCTGCATTATAACAATACAGTTCACACAATAGAAAGCATTAAAACAGAAATGTGAAATGAAAAAAACATAATCAATAAAAATATAAATACTTGTCTTCTCTAAGTTTGTCAATGAACCAGTTTTCTAATACATCATAAAAATCCCAAATTCCGTTGATCAGAAATTTTGACAAAGTGTTCTAACATAAAATAAATACATAATTCATAATTCCAATATAATTACAATCGTTGTGTATTTATTATTAATGAATAATATATTTAACCAAGATTCAATAGGGATATTTTGATTTCGTAATTGTTGACAGTGATTCGAAAATGTTTCCATGTGAAACTCGTTAATTAATCTAGTTCTAACAGATTCTGGTAGTTTTTCTAATAATTCATTTACATCGTTTTTAATAGAATCAAAACTTTCAAATGATTCTGAGCGCTTTAATTTAGACAATTTCTTTGATACATACAGTTTCACATTATCATTTATTGATTCATTTTCGATAATATTCTATGACAAAACAATTACAATATTCATTATTTAAAATAAAAACCTGTAAACATATTTCATCTAAATGCAACAAATAATTGCTTCCATATGCCGTCCATTGTACATCGGGAGTTAGCATTTGAATTTTTTTATATAATTCAGAAATAACTTCATCTTGATAATTATTGTGAATGAAATTACCTAACTAATTAATACTAATTACACGAAGATTATAAATATTTACTTTACTTTCTTGCATTGTTTTGATCTTTTAATACAATCCTTTATTTTTTCAACATCCCAATCACTTATATTATTATAAAAAATTGCCTTGAAGATTGCTATAAAATAAAATAATTCAGAAAATAGCATCGAAATCGGTTCATTTTCATTAAAATCATTCATCTAATTTGCAATAAACTATATATAATATTTAAACAAGCAGATGTTTAAATAAATTACAAAAATGTCAAACTTCTGAAATCAAAAATCTGAATTTATTACACCTATGTCTGGAGCCAGTTTTACTTATTTTGAGCGATTGTGGTAGTGGGTAATACTTTAGAAAGTCTAAGAAATTCCAGAAAAAATGATTTTAAAATTCCAATTTGAAATAAATTTATTATTTTTCACATAACAAACTCTTAAACAAAAGAACTATTTTAGGTCCGAAGTAAAATGCACACAAGAGAGTTCTGTTTCAAATAGAACTGACGAAATGACAGAAGATATTGGAAATATAGATTGAAAAATACTACTCTTTTTAGTGGACTTAATAACTACGCCATAAAAACAAATTTTAATGGAATAAATGTGTTTGGGTATGCACAGATGGAGCGACACCTATGACGGGAAGATATTCTGAACTTGTTGAAAGATTTGAAAGATATAGCTCCAAAATGTCAAGCTTTTTACATCATAATTCACAGAGAGATGTTGGCTACAAAGCAAAGCACAAGAACTGAAAATGATGAACTTTATTTGAGGAAGTGCACTAAACACGCATTTATTCTCAGTGCTGTGAAGAAATTATCTCTGAAAAAAATGTTTCTTTATACAAATGTTTGTTGGCTTTTATACGGGAAAGTCCTAAGTCAAGTGTTACGTTATAAAAGGGAAAAGACTTCATACAAACAAGAAAGCTTGCCCTAGTGGAGATGTTTAGCGGTACCAAAATCTGCTTATTTGCATATCTTTCTAATATCCCCGGTCTTTTTAATGAATTAAATCTCTAATTGCAAGGAAAGAATTTAACAGTGTTTCATCCCATAGATAAAGTGAGTGTTTTCCAACGGTTGGATTAGAACTGATTTTGAGCCCAAGTGGTTGAATCGTGACTGAAAGGCGTTGACACACCATACAAACATAACATCAAGTCGAGTCAAACTAAAACACGTTCGAACATCAGCTAAACAATTAAATAGAATTCACTTAACACCAAAAGTAAAACAAAATTTAACAAAAGCAAGTATTACATGAAGTCAACTCAAAGTTAACCGGGTTCAAAATAGTTAATTTTAGCTAATAGGCGACAAACAGAGAGGGACCTAAAAGAAAGTCGGACAAATAGCTACTAACGGTAGTTCGCGAAACCGCTAGAGTATTTGCCGATTATAGTGTACAAAGGTACGCTCCATTTTCGCAAGTACTCACCCACTCGATACAGTTTCAACATTGATTATTAACGGTAACATACTTAACCCCAGCTGTTTCATACACTTTAACCCAATGTAGTCATGTAAAAAAGTCCCCTTATAATCTGGAATTTAAGATATGTCTTTCGTAGCCCCAGATTTAGTCTCAATTTCAAATGAACTCTACTTTGCCATTTACTACCATTAGCATAAGCCAATTTTATTTTTGATTGTGCCACCTGAATCTTTGAATTTCTTTCCAATATAGATTTTTCCAACTCTTCACTTATAACATTTATATATACACTGGTATGAAATAGTGATTTTACCTTTTCTCCTTCGACCTTGCAACATACTATAGATTTACTTGAGGCTTTCTCTGATCTTGTATTGAATATAATTGTCAATGTTATTTTACTTATTCTGTTTCTTGATATATCTACATTACCATTAATAAATTGCGCACATTTCTCTTCCAATGACTTCTTAGTAATTTGTTTCTTTGTGATAGATTTCAAATGACGCTCAGAACCATTTGATATTTCAGTATTGCTCAGAATCAGGTCTTTCCGCTGAAATTTCTTCTAGTTGTCTGGCCCTTATTAAATTCATTCAATTTTTTATAATTTGTTTTGTTATTAATTTTTTTTGATTTAACTCAAGTGATTTAATATGATTAAATGGAATTGAAATTTAAATATATTATTCATATTTTTATTCAATTCTGCCTAATAAAATTTATATATACACTATTTGTTCCCATTTTAAACAAACAAAACCCAAAATTTTTGTTGTCGAAATTAATAACAGTGAAATCCTGGGAGTCAAAAATGTCGGGAAAAGTAACACACTATGGCTAGAGATAATTTTGTTTAGAATAATGTGTAAAAATTAAAACAGATTTTTTATTTATATTGTTGGGTTTTATTAATTTCACTCGGTACTCTCTGACTCTACGTGTCCCTTTAATTGTAAATAACGAAAAAACAAAATATCTAACGTATATTGAATCACAAAAAATATCTCTCAACACAAAATAATTAATGACCAAAGTTATATGAGTTTGACCGATCCTCCTCTTGTCAAAATCTATTAATATACACCTCATTATTGATCCTTCCAATGAGTTTCACTTCACTTTGAATGACTTCTGCCTGTTCTATAGTTTCTTCTTAAAATCCTTATCTGGTGCTGAAATGGCAGTTTATTCTGATTTTCCTAGTCTTTTTATACTCTTTCAAATCTGAATGACAAATGGTTATTGCCGAGCCAATTTCTCTCCTGACATTCAGCTCCACATCTCTGTCTCGGCTGTCACCCAGAATGGTTTAAACAATAGTAATAATTAATAGGCCGCTTCGAGCTTCTTAAATACGCATTATATTTTCTTGCTATTCTCCCATTAATCACTGTGACAAGATAATGGGGCCCAAAATTTCCTTCATTTTACTTTTCTCTTTGTTTACCAAACTCAAGTTTTCATTCTACTCGCTAATTAATTAATCTATTTCGTTTTCTTGTTTTTTAACTAATATGTACCTTTTCGCACTCTTCCTGGCACTTTCTGCAAATTCCATTATCACCATGTTATTCTTCGCTATTTGTTCCACTTATGACCGATTTTCCAGATTTCCATTCGAATATTTGAATCTTTTATCGATTTTTCACATTTCTTGTGCTTTTCACCTATACACCTTCTCAAACCTTTGTTCTCATTTTTTTCTTTGCACTATCGATTCTCTCCCTGACCAGACTGTCCAATCGCTCCTTACTTTAATTATAAATTTAATTTTAATTTTGATTATTTTATTACCTCAACAATATCACTACACTACTTTCATAGTAAAATAATGGAATATATTTTATTATTAATGATGAATGATAAATAATAATTTACATGATGCAAAATAGTTATATAAAACTAACGGAGCTAAGGTCATTTTAGAAAAATCTTAGACTTTTATTTAGTTCCAATAAGCCATTTACAAATTATTAATCAAAAATAGCAATCACTTTCAAAATGGGCAATTTCCTGTCTAATGAAAATAATATTTTATTCTTTCACTATCAATCTGAATGAGAAATTATAAAATAAAAACTCCGACTTGTGCATATGCATATAAAATTACTCTTGGGAATAAAAACAATTAGTTTTTACTAAAAAATGATACAAAAAAATAAAATTTAATAAATAATTTCCTATTCCTACCATATTAGCAATTGATGAAAATGTTGCGTTGTAATTATTGTTACATTTAAAATTTTAACTTATTTTCTAAATTAAAACAAAAAAACACCGCATTTGAAAATATAAAAAATTTAAAATATGTGTTGGCAATATATACACCAATTTTTAATCATTAAGGTATTGTGAGAAATATTATCATATAAAAAAAATTAATCCAATAAAAAACATACAACTTACTCGAATAGATTTACGATTTTTTAATTATTAAGACACAAAGAAAATGTTATAGAAATTTTTGCGAGAGTAGAAAAATCAAATAGTTCACTGGAAACAGGCAAGCTCGGCATGTTACCTCAACATATACTTTCTATTACACCAAAGAGCATCTATTATGTGCAATGTTAAAGACTCCTAAGTATATGAGTGTTATAATTGTGTATTACTATTGTGTTATTGTTATGTTTATTATTATTATACAGGAGGAAGGTTGTAGGACCCACCAGAGTCACCAGTAAAGTAACTGTCTCAGGACAGCTGGGGGTGGATGTACATAAATGAAGAAATTAATGCGCGACGACGTCAACAATATTTATACTTTTAATAATAAAAAAATACTTTATAGTTCAATTTTCTAAATTTCTGTTAATGGATATACACTTTGGATTCTGATTATAAGTGAATAATAATTGACCTTCTGTAAATGTACGGTTTTGTGGATTACCCAATACCAAAATTATGTAGCTGGGAGTTTGTAAAGATCTGCGTGGACTTGTGGTAATATAGGAATTTGAAATGTAGTTGCAATTTATATTCCAAATCTATTCTTTGATTAATTTTGGTTGGATTTTCTTTCGTATTTTCTTTTGATAAGTTTTAGTTTGAATCTTGGTTGTATTGTTAATTTCGTTAATTAATTTTTTATCGATCCTTTTTGTTAATTTGTACTTTTTATAGTGATCATATACTATAGTAAATTACACTATATAGTTTTATTTTTTTGTCACGTAAGTAGGGTATCGTGTGGACCCGTGAACAAAGACATATGACGTCACAAAGACATATTACGTCATACCCCCTACCCCCCCCCCGGGGGAGGGGGTTTTTTTTTTTTAATTTTTTTTCTTTTTTTTTTAAAATTTTTTTTAAAAAAATTTTTTTTTTTAAAAATTTATATTACGTTGCGGTATTTTAAAAATATATTACGTTGCGGTATTTTAAAAATATATTACGTTGCGGTATTTTGAAATTTTAATTATTAAATATATTACGTTGCGGTATTTTAAAAACTTATTTTGATGGTTAAATAAAATTATTACACACAATACTCAGACAAAATATTCTGTTCCCCTATGGTCACACACACAATGTATAAAAATATTATTAATGTCCACACACGCAACAAGTTAGTGTTCTCATCGATATAACGGATATCACCGAATAGTATCAGTGATACTATAAAAATAATATCATCAAAAAAAAATATATTAGATATTAGAGTTAGTATAGTGATATTATTCAGTGCTTTGGTCATTTTAATAAAAAATAAGTTTAGATAATTATCAAAAATTTATTCATCATCATCATCCAAATACTCAACGTCCTCATAATAATCATTTTCATCAAGTATAGACTCGTTATTTAATCGGGATTCGGTGTTTGAAGAAATCCACGCCTTACAGAACTCCACTCCATATACATCGTGTTTGGCAATATGCCAATCCTCATAATTTTCGCTAAAACCTGCTGCTGTTATTGAATTTTTAAGAGTTTCGATTTTCATATCATCCCAAGATTCCCTAACCCACGAATTGACCAATGAAAATGTTGGTGGTTTTGGATTCCCATTTCTTGTATACTCAACAGACTCTGAATTCTTCCATTCATTTATACGTCTGAATATTATGTCTTTTAATGATCGAAAAATGCCTATATCTATACCTATATTTATCTTATCTCGCTGTCTATACCATTGTTGAAACATAGATTGGTCGTAAAATTCCCCGTTCATCTTCTCAAAATACTGTTTTGCCGCATAACATGTTTTTCCTTTTGACATATATTGAATGACTTCTTTTTTGAAAGCAATAGTAAAAGTTCGTTTGCCCATTTTTTGTACGGAATGTTTTTTATATATCTCCAGTATTATATTGATTGGAATATAATCTTAATTTAATGACTGTTTACAACAAAAGAAAATACGTTTAGATATTAATAAAACAATTTGATGTTGACAGATTATTTCAATGTTTTAATATGGTGATATTATTTAAATAGTATCACTAAATATAAATGAATTTAGTTATGGTGTAGTATTAATGATACTATTAGGTGTAGTGATACTATTTGGTAATATACGTTATTATTATTATTAATCTATATACTCCGAGTCTATCCGACAAAATATTCTGTCCCCCTATGGGTACTGCTCACAAGGGTACTGGTCACGCTCAACAACTCGCAAGGGTATTATTAAACAATGTAATAAAACACATATTATTATTATTATTATTATTATTATTATTATTATTATTATTATTATTATTATTATTATTAATATTATTAGTATTATCATTATTATTATTATTATTATTATTATTATTATTATCATTATTATTAATATTATTATTATTATTATTATTATTATTATTATTATTATTATTATTATTATTATTATTATTATTATTATTTTTATTATTATGGGTACTGCTCACAAAGGTAAATGACACAAATGTACTGCTAAAAATATTCAAGACATTAACAAAGAAATTATACTTTAAATATACACTAAAATTTATTAACACACTGGGTAAAGGTCATAAAGGTAACTACCAAAACTTTAACATATTATTATTACACACAATGTATAAAAATTGTTCACAAAGTTACTGTTAAAAAATATTCAAGACAATATGACTAATACATTTATTAAATAATTTAAACACATCATCGAAAATAATCATGTCCAAAATAATTATCATCTGCTGGATCATGGAAATCATCTGTATCATCTGCTGAGATAGCTTCCGTTGAATCTATAAATATAACGGTGTCACCGCCCCTATAATGGCCATATGCCAAACTTTGATTTTTATCCACCCAATTTCGCTTATCATCTCTACATGTCAAGGCTCTTTTATTATTTTTAATACTAAAAAGTTGGTGATTTTTTGACGTTATTCTAAACTGAGGGACTGTGTATATTTTATCATTTAAATAACAATCTAGATACGACTGATGTGTTAGTCCAGTATCTTTCATACTTATCCCCTTAGCCTTCATACTTTCCTCATCACCCATCAAACTGTAACATTTAGGTCTCAAGAACACCCAATCTTTATATAATAACCATTTATTCTCGTCTTTGAATTTACCAATGACAGAATCAAGGTTCCTACTATATAAAGGATGATTTGGGTCATAATTCGAAGTATCTAATAATTGATCTCTAATCATAGCAGGTAAAAGAATGTCAAGACTACAATGTTTAATTTCCAAGAAGAAGGAATCTGTGTCTCCAGCAACGATATTAATTTCGCAGTTGAATTCGTCGCGATATTTTTGCAACTCTTCATACTGCAGCTGGTACATCCTGAGTTTGGATAAATCAAGTACGGTTTGACCAATGTAACTAGGTCTATTCAAACACACTATGTCCTTCCTCAATAAAACCGAAATCAAGTCATCATCGATTTCGTGGATTTACGAAAAGTCGGTTTCGAACAGAATGTTAATAATCTCTGTGAAGAATTACACAGACGTAAATTAATACGTTTTTTAAGATTTTCAACAGTCTTGCCGTAAAGACTGTTGTTTAATAATTTATAAAAATTTTTATCGAGTTTATTTGTCGACGCTGCTCGTAACGCCGTATTTGTGTTAATATAATTTTTGAAAATTTTATCTTGTTTAAATTTAATTGCTCTATGTGTTTTTGATATTTTAACACCTAATTTAATAAATATTTGTAGAAGCCTCCAATGAAGAACGTAGTTCCTCTTGGGGCTGTGTTAGCAACAGCTTCTCTATTTTTGAACCCGGTACACACATCTTTTCAGCGGCAACGGGAAGATCGTCCAGTTTGTCGTGAATTGACGTCGGTATTTCTAAATCCACTTCTATGGTATAACCATAATCAAGCAGATCTAAATCTACCGTTGTGCATTCAACAATTATATTATTTAATAAATTATCATCAGTAACCCATTCAAAGTCACTGCAAGGTAATGGTTGACTTAAAGCCCAACCGTATAAATTATTTATATCTATGTAAAGCAAAGCGGTATCCGGGTCTGTTTTTACATAATGTTTATTTACAAAAGTTAGTCCGCCACGGATACCGCCCTCGAAAAAGTTATACATCTCCATATCGGTGAGGAGCTCAATTGGAGAGTTTAAAGTTAATAAGGCTGAATTCCAAGACATACCTGGAATCCCTAAGAAATTTAATGGCTCTAGTCGGTTATGAGCAATGGACTTAGCTCTAAATTGCTGGAAAAAATCGGCTAAAAGGAATACATCAAGTTTTAAAAAAAACCATCATGTAATCGAAAAGTGAAGTACATGAAGTTTCAACCCAAATTCGCTGAGCTGTCTCATATTCAGCGGGAGTCACATCTTTCCAAATAGGAGGTAACTGATGAGTGTTATGCAAAACCTCTAATGAAGTTGCGGCATCATAAGGAAAAATTCCCTTTGCAGTTATTATTGTACCCTGAAATTCTGATTCGGTCAAGGGTAAAGATGATAAAGTTTTGACAGCATTATTTAAAGACTCGCTGACAAATTGATAAGAATCTATAAATTTAACAGTTAATGAGTCAATCCTAGCAAAAAGACTAAGGAATTTCTCGCTGGTTAAAGGAATACAACTAATATTCCATGAATGATATTTTGAAAGGCCAAATTTCAAGATATGATGCAGATCATAACCCTTTAAATTATGAAATACTACAGGAAGGGTATGTCTAATTTGCCTCGACAGATTACAAGTTGTACAAGCGGCACCAAGATATAGACCGGTAAAATGATCATGGTCCCTAACTGGACTAACTAAAGGCTTATTGCACAAATAACATGATGTGCTGTTTTCAAACATTAATTGTTGCTCATCTGTAATTATCATTTTCTTTTGATAATTTTTATAATAATAAGGAGTTACAATATATTTCCCTATCATTTCAATTTCAGTAAGAAATTGATCGACACAATCTAAACCGGTGAACGACTTATAAATTTTTACGCCCGTGAAATTATTAATAAAAAGCATACCGGCAGAAATAGGCAGATGACGTTGAAAGTAGCGAGTGTCTTTAGGTAAGATAGCCTCAAAGTCAGCGTAAATAACAAAGGGAGGAGTGACTGTTTTACTCCAATCAGTAAATTCTAAATATTTATTTTTAGGCAATGTGTACAAGGTAGTACCAAGCTGATTTTTATCGCAAAGACCCTTATGTCTATTAAAAGCGTCATAATTTCTAAAACCGTTTAAACATCTAGGGCACCACTGACTACAAATCCTAACAGGAGTGATTGAACTATTCCTACAATTAAGAAATCTATTTAGGTCTGTGATTCCAAGATAATGATAATTATCATTCTTTTCGATTAATAATAAATTGATAGGTATGGCTCCTACTATCTTACTCCTGTATATTATATCAATAAAGGGATGTTTCATAACTGCATCTTCATCGGAAATGTCAATCAAAGCCTTTTCGTTATAAGTAAGAACATTAATACTATAACCCGGATTTTGTTGTTCAAATTTACTTATATTTGATAGTTTCATCGGCATATCATTAGGATCAAATTTAATTTCAGAAAGATTGTAGGAATTAGGGCGATTTCTATATTGCCTATTTATACTATCATATTTAATAATTGACAAGAAACTATACAAAAAGCAGAAGTGGTCATTATTAACTACATTAACGAGACAGCTTAAGTTTCTTAAAGATTTTGGGGTTTCAATAAAACTTCTACCACTTAACCGACTTATTTCAGCAAATTTAGTCAAAACAAAGCTTATGTATTCTATTTTATTGATAGTCCAATTACTACCTTTCTCATTAATTTTAATTATTTTTTCATTTAAACGAGCAATACCTTCGTCAATGAATGTATCGCTCCAAACTCGGGCGGAATTCGAGATTACAAAAGATTGTAACTCATCATCTTTTATAAATTCCACCTTTAGACAAAATTGAATTTTACATGATTTTAATTTATTTACATATAATTTTAATTTATTTATTAAAATGTCTGGTACAGAGACCGTTTTTAAATCTAAAGACGAAACGTCCATTTTTAATATAATATGATTATTATTTAAATCACTGGTGACATCTACGACACCATAACCTATTTGATTATTATAATTATTATTATTACCATTATTATAATAAATATTACTACTACTACTATTATTATTATTATCAATTTCATCATCACTTATGTTGATTATTTCATCATCACTTATTGTAATTACATCAATAACTTTAGATTTTTTACTTGGTATTGAATTTATTTTTTCATTATTTTTTCTTTTATTCATATTAATTAGATTATTTATTTGATCATTTAATTTATTTACTTGATCTTTTAGTTTAGTTATTTCGTTTATATCATTATTATTGGTGTTGTTAGTATTATTGTTGGTGATATTATTTTTGTTGTTGATATTATTATTATTGTTGTTGTTGATATTATTATTATTATTATTATTATTATTGTTGTTGATATTATTATTATTATTATTATTATTATTATTATTATTGTTAACAAACGATTCATATAAGCTATAGAAAAGAGACTTCTTAGAAGGTTTAAATTGTTGGAGATGGAGTCTATGCTTATTATAAAATTCCTTATACGTTATAACTTCAATAACCTCACATTTAGGGCATAGGATGTAGGTGACACCGTTATATTTATGACTATAATATCTTTCCATTATATCATCGCAGTCATTATGATATTGACTATTACAAAAGTTTTGGTATTTCAAACCTATGAAAATATTTTTATCATAAAATGTTTAAAAAATAATAAGATAATAATCATTTTTAAAGTTTAAGATATTTTTCGTAAGATATTATTCAAAATTGACTTTTAAATAGTATCTTATAAAAAATATTATAAAATATATAATTTAATTCATTTTCATAAATAAATAATTCATTTTCTAAACTAGATTTTATTTTCATAAATAATATATAAAAGTTATTAATTATAATGTTCAAAATCATCATAAATCTTCTTTATAAAATCATCATAAATAAATAAATCTTCTAATAATCATTTTTAAAGTTTAAGATATTTTTCGTAAGATATTATTCAAAATTGACTTTTAAATAGTATCTTATAAAAAATAATATAAAATATATAATTTAATTCATTTTCATAAATAAATAATTCATTTTCTAAAATAGATTTTATTTTCATAAATAATATATATAAAAGTTATTAATTATAATGTTCAAAATCATCATATTTAATAAATCTTCTTTTCATAAATCATCATAAATAAATAAATCTTCTTTTCATGAATAAATCTTCTTTTCATAAATCTTCCTTTCAAAATCATCATAAATAAATCTTCTTTTAAAATATCTTCTTTTCATGAATAAATCTTCTTTTCATAAGTTTCTTCTTTTAATTATTATTATTATTAATATTATTATTATTATTATTATTATTATTATTATTATTCTTCTTTTAATTATTATTATAATAATAATAATAATTATTATTATTATTATTATTATTTAAAACTTAAAAACCTCAAAAACATATAACAATAAATAAATACTTACATTTTCGTCCTTTTGAAAGAAATTTTCTAGCATCAGAACCAGCAGAAGTATTTATTACATTTCCATCTAAAAGCATAATAAAAATAATAATGATAATAATAGTAAACTATTACCATTTATTCTATCCATTGTTGATTAGTACCTAATAATCATATTAAAAATAATAAAATAATAAATTTACCATTAATTCCTCCAACGATTTTTCCGTTAACTCTTTAAATATTGTTGTGCCTGTTGTTGTTAATTATTGTTAATAGTTTTTTAAAAGTGATGAAAAAATGAAAGTGTAGACTGTATAAGAGAGATATTACAGGTTTTATTAACCGACCAATGAAAATAGAGATAGGATAGCAAAAGATACTACATGTTTGTTTATACAAACCATGACGAAATAATGACCTTTACATGTCTTTATTACTCAGTGCTTTGTTACTTTGCACTGTGCATGCACTGAACATGTAATAGTATTACATAATATTTTTAAACATAAAATTTAACAAATAATATAATAATAATATTTTAAACATAAAATAATAATATTTAACAAATAATAATAATATTTTTAACATAAAATAATAATATTTAACAAATAATAATAATAATATTTAAAAAATTAATTAAAATAGTCAACAAATAAAAATCATACAGTATACATTTATTAACCATCAAATTTTTTATACAACAACCATGCCAAACAGTGTTGACCACATGTTTGAGTCAATGGATTTTGAAACATAGTTTTATTATATACAATAGGTTTCCCAATTGTTTGAAGTTTTGATATCAACAAAGCAGGATAATAGAAACCCATAGGATCGAATACGAATATATTACTAGGTTTCACATATATAGCTATCCAATGTTCTCCACCAAGATGAGACGAATGAGTATTGACGATTATGGCTTGATTATTGCTCAAATAAGGAATTTTATCGAGAGGAAAAACTACCTACAAATTCATTTCCTAATATTTGTTTTCCAATTCGATTAACCTGAACAGAACTACTTTAATAAAATTAAACAGTATCAAAAAACTTACTCCATGACAACTTTTGTGTTTCTGTATACATTTATACTAGCACGGTTCTATTTGCAGTAATTTGAACTTCATTTTCAAATACTCCATATATTATAACATGTACCGGTTCTGTAATGGCCTTTGCAAACTTAATATCCAGTCGTAAATTCCCGTTTTGTGGTAGTTGACTCTGATTTAAATCAAAATCGGGAGCTAAAACAAATGTGAAAAATGGATATTTGCTTTTAAATTCTTCTAGAGTTATTCCACAATTCAAGTTTTTATCTAAGTAACCCAGATTTCTAACAATACTCTGCATATATGTCGCACAGTAATTATCGCTTTCGAAATCTTGAGTATATGTTTCTCTATAATCAGTATTTTTCGACAAAGTCAATGAAGTAACACCAAAGTTTTTGAAAATTGAGCTGGAAGCAGTATAAGACCCATTATATTGCGTTTCACTTTGAAATGTTACCAGAATAAAATTAGGCATTCTTCTGTCACCAAATATTTGTTCTTTATAGAATGATGAAGCACCTTTAGCAATAGCAAATTGTACAATTTCCTTTGTTTTTAAAGGATAAATTGCATGTTTTGAATTAAGACCCAATTGATGACCAGCTAATACTGACGGGTCTACTCGAACTCTTCTCACCAATAATTTTGCATCAACTAATTGGCATATTGGTGCACCAGTTGCACTAGTAAGAGATAATGCAGAATCGGACCTTTTCAATCTAATGTGTACATTAACTCCTGGTAGCAAATATTTCGGTTGATCCATAAAATCGAGTTGTAAATTATGAGCACATAGTGAATAATTTTGAGCCTTTAACCCACTTTTTTCTTTCATCATCTGTTGCTGCATAACCCATAGGTGTAAGACAGGTATTTTTAGTATCGGAATTGTAATTTAAAATCGTTTCTATCAAAGCCTTGTGAATGAATATATTATTTCCGCCCTCAATCTTGATATTATTAAATCAGAGTATTAAAACAGAGTATGAAACAGGAAATTGTTTGGTAATACATCCGCATTGGCATCCAAAACCTTTCTATCTTTATCTACAACCTTGATCTGAACAGTCAATAAAGTATCGTTCAAATCTAAATATTCAGTTTGCGAACCATTAATATAAAACTCGATATCATTTCTACTATCAGTAATTGAATTCATAGGAAAAACTTCCTCAAAGGCCCCAAATTCGATTACCGCTTGAGGCGATGGTCTATCAAATATACATAATTCGGATTTACCACAAATCATTTTGCAAATATAGTTCCATGTCCTTTCATTCGTTTGTTTATACGCGATATTCCATGTCCTTTACGTTTTGGAGCTGGGGCGGTGGCTGGAGGCATATCTTTTTGAAACATACCAGCAACTCCAGGTAGAACCTTCCCTAACTCAGCTAAAGCATTTGTTTTTAGGGATGGTAATATTTTCTGTTCATTCATAATCACGTCTTTAGCAGTTTTCATACCAAAACTACCAATACGTTTAAGAATAGGAAGTGCAAATCTCCCTATTGTTTTTAACCAACCTGATCCGTACTGTTTACCAATAAAATATGGTAATTCACCGCCAGATTGGCTATCACTATACATACTAATAATATCAGAATTAGCCATCTACTTTACGAAAATGTAGTGTCAAATGAGTTTTTGAGTCTTTTGGGAAGTTTATAAGTTTTCCACTATCGTCACGAATATTTATTTCTATATTGTTTATACATGAGCTTGAAATTGGTAAATACATGGGATTATCTATATTTATATTGACAACTTCATCATGTTCATATTTTCCAATCCACACCGATTTCAATAGAGGAACACTGGAATCACCAACAATTATAGGCTCAATAATATTAGTATATATGAACATTTGTTGATGATGTTCAAGTATTCTTGGTTTACGTATACCAGCCGATTTTTCCCGATATTGCTGCTTCTCTAATCCAAGTGTATTTGTCAAATTTTTATCAAATGTAACTTCGCAAATGTCATCATTCAAACTGAAGGTAAATAACAAATCTTTCACAATGTCCAAACTTTTAAATATGTGTGAACAATTGTACTTTAAATATTTAAGTAACACATCAAGTTTATCAATATATAATTCGTCAGCAAAGGTGAATGATTCTTCAACTTCATTATTATACGACACTGATATTTTGATTTCTTCTTTCATTACACTGTTTGCTTCAAATAGATCAAAGCGTAATAAGTATTCTGTTTCCATAACTTCATTTTTCAACTTATTGCAACCCATTCGTTTGGCATCTTCAATAGTTTCGAATGTTATTGTAAATGGTTTAAAATCACAACTGATATTTAATCCATCCTTGTAAAACATAGAGCAATGCTGATCTAATATTTGATTCGGAATATGATATGTTTTATCATAATTACTGATAATAAAGATACCACTACATGTTTTCATAGCATTCCTTTTGAAATCAATCTTACATTGACTATAAAATGGGAATGTATTGTACACGAATGTAAAATCTTGCAGTGCAACTTCCCAGTCACCATTTAAAGAAATCGGATTCTGGAGATTGACCATGAATTTACTGGCTTGATTATCTGGATGAATAAGCGGGCAACTATTGCTTGGTAAAATAGTATAAAAATTCACTTTACTAGGTCCTTTTCTGATATCCATGATGGGTTTTGATAACCATGCCATTTGACATAGTATTGTTTATCCTTGCCGACCTTTTTAGTTTTCAATATCTTTTGAATTCTAAATACTTTTGGAGGAGGAATAACTTGTAATTCTTGCTCATAAAATTTTCCTTGTACAATATTATTATCATTGTCTTTGATGACATACATTACAGGACTCTGGCTAGTATTTATTTTTGAAATTACAAAGACTTCATCACTCCAATTTGTATCGAAATTTTTAATAAATGGTGATGCACTAATTTTACTAATTCTAACATGGTCACCTACTTTATATTTAGGTTTTGTAATTTTTACAGGTTTTGTAGAATAGATTGTTTTTGAAGTGATATCAATCGGTCTTAATCCATTCAGTCCTCGATGTGATGAATGATTATAACTGGTTATTATTTTTGGTAAAACCAGTACCCATTTTTTATTACCTTGATGCACAAATAATTTCTTTAATCTATCTCTCAATGTTCTGTTAAATCTTTCAACATGAGCAGCTTTGTATTGAGAATGTACCGAGTAATGGTTTATTTTCAATTTATTGAGGATTTGCTTGACTTTACTGTTGTAGAATTCTTTACCTAAAATAATAATAATAATAATAATAATAATAATAATAATAATAATAATAATAATAATAATAATAATAATAATAATAATACCTAAATCCGTTTGCAAGTTATTAGGATGTCCATCTTTAAATAAATCATTAACAGCTTTGGACATTTCATCTGCAGATTTTGCCTTGACGGGTATTGCTCGGGCAAACCGACTGAATACATCAATACATGTTAAAATATATTTATACCCATTGTTAATTTTCGAATAGGGTATCATCTCCATCAAATCCATTTGCCATAAATCATTTATTCCATATGTTTTATATACTCTTGTTGGGAATCGTTTCTGCATTGGTTTGTTCAAACTGTACGCAAGCTGGTCTGATAACCACTTCTGGGTTTCCTTTTTCGAATTCGGAACTCTTTTCCTTAATTTTGCCACTCCACCAAAACCGGCTTCGTCTTCGGGGTTCGTCCAAATCTTCTCCATTACAACAAGAAGATTTAATATTAAATTTAATGTCTGGTAATGAAGGATTAGCACCCATTGTTTATGATCGACTTCCTATTATTCCACCTAATAATGATATTGCTAAAGGTATCAATGCACCGATAAATCCCCCTTGTTGTTTATATATAATTTTTCTCATTTGTTGACGATTTTTATTATTTACTAATGATAGCAAAGGTTTCCTATGTTTACTCAATAATTGCTTTTTAGATTTACTGATTTTAATCTTGCCTTTGACTACTTTAAGTATAATATCGAGTAAATCATCGACAACATAATTTGGAAATGATTGCAAAATACTGTTTCTTTTCATACTTGGTGCCTTTAACAATGTATTGAAAAACGGGAAACTCCGATGATTTTTAACAACTTTTACTTTCTTAGTGGTTTTACTTTTAGGTTTAGGTTTAGGATTTTTCGAAATAAGATTCATTGCAGGAAAATTTTCTGTAATAAGTTCTTTAGATGGAGTATAACTAGTTGTTGGTGGAACTTTTGGTTGTTTTTTACTCGATATCCTTGTTTTTGAAAACATGATTTATATGTTTTCAAATTTGTTTTGAACTTTGTTTATAAACCATGGCACCTTTTGGGTTGAAAATATCTGTTTTTACCCGTATATCATCAGGACATTGTTGTGTGAAATCGAGAAATATATACCCATGAGGTATTTTCGTAGCATCTTGAAATGCATTGATAAGAAAATTACGGTTATTAGGGTATGCTTGTCGTCCAAGAAAATCAATGACAGTTGCATCTCTAGGATTCTTGAAAATAACTAAATATTGTACATTTAAATTACGTGTTCGATGTGCACCACCTTGATGAAATAGATTTTGTGTTATGAAAATAACTGTTACACCAACATGTCTGCTGATTTTTGTGAATAAATTATTAAAATCCTTTTCTTTATTGGCTTCTTGATACAAATCATCGATAATGATGACATCATCTTTCTTCAAACGACTTGACCAGTTTTTATCAAAACCCTTTACTATTTTCATGTTTTTCAACTGACAGAAACTTGATTGCGTCAATCCATGTTCTTCATCGGCGCCCCTATGCCAATAAATATTGTTGAATTTTGTTTTGAACAAATTTGATTTTAGTAATTTACAAACAAATAATGTTTTTCCGCTACCACTTGGACCAACGATTTGGTATACTGCATCATTTCGTAATTCCATTTTTTAAATTTAAACTATATAATTATTGTTTATATTGATAATTTAAATGAACTCCGTTTTAAAATAACTATATATATAACAGAGTTTTTATAATTATTTCATTAAAATGCTTTCAAATATAAATTACAGGGCAAAAGCTGATGTATCAAAAATGGTATTTCCAATGGGGAAACCACAACAACTTATCAATAGAAGTAAAAAATATCCAATAATATATTTCAAAACTGGTAAATGTAGAATTATGGGGTGTAAGGAAATAATCAAAGCTAGTGAATATAATGTTTATGATTTAGAAATACAATCGATAACCGTAACTTCCGATATAGGTTTTTCTTGTAATTTAAATAAATTGGCTAAATTAATACCATGCTTTTACGAACCAGAATTATTTCCAGCTTTGAGATATATAAAATATAACCCTATGTGTGTAAATATATTCGCTAGCGGTAAGATAGTAATTCTTGGAATAAAAAATATTGATTACAAATGTATAGTTGATAATATCATATCTGAAATTAAATCAATAATTGAAGGAAAAGAATTTTTAGATTTTTTATTATCACTTAATTAATTATTTATCATTGCAAATTCAATGCAATTGAAATGCATGATTCTGATTGGTCGAAATCTAATTGGCTGATGATTATTTATAACAAAATGTTTTCGGTTTAGTTATCATTTTTAAACCATGTACAATATTCAAAGTTCAGCTATAGCAGCCATGAAAGAACATGAACATTATGGTAAATTTTAATTGTATTTATCATATTATTATTATTATTTACAGATGAATATCATGCAATAATACTGGAAAGATTGTATTTTTATTACCCGCAAATGTATGATATTCTCAAAGATCGAGATGTTGCAATAATCCCAGATTTAATTTACAATGAAACCAGAATCTGGATTTTCGATATTATCAATACATTTCTCTGGGATGTGAAGATTGGAAGAACAATGAAGGAAGTAGAAGTAGAATACCCTTGCATTTTGGGATGTAGCTGTTGCAATTTCCGCTACCAGAGATATGTCGAATGGTCTTTGGTAAAGACACTTCGTAATTACCATTTTTGTCAAATTTTATCCAAATAAATTTTTATGTTTAACCATTTTTTGTTTTGTCTTTTTAGTAATAGAAATAATATTAATAATAATAATAATAATAATAATAATAATAATAATAATAATAATAATAATTTTAATAATATAAAACATGTGTCAATGCAATATCAATGCAATATCATTGCAATTAAAACAAAGACATGCAGCAATCTGATTGGATGATAAACAATAGTCATAGGTATAAAAACCCTGTACCATTTCATTTTAATCATAATTCACGATGACAAAGAAAATTTCAAGCACTGAAAAACCAAAAGTTGTTCCAGAACTTGTACAACCTGTTCAAATGTTCCACAACTACAAAATGTATTTTTTAAAAGAAGAAATCAATATGAAATTGGTGTCACCGATCAAGCTAATTCCTACCCAATTTCAATTCTTATCCGGCACACTTTCAATGATAGATATTAAATCTATTGATGAGGTTTTCAAACGGTTGAATACGAATCTATCTTGTAATCAACATGCATTTTTCAACAACCGATATGCAAGATTTTATGATTCCTTTGATGAAATCAGCTTCAAAGAAAACGAAAATTGGTATATAACAATTGCAATCCAAGGATATAAAGTTGATAATAATGATGTGTATTCTCCAATTTGGAAAATTATGTCTGCTAGACTTTCACAGATATTTTAATAAATGTTGTTGTATTTAATAAATGTATTTAGTCATATTTGTTTTCGCTTATTTTCTATATTTTCTATAAACAAATATACACTATAGTTTTAAAATACTAATAATAATGACTACAGAAAAAGGTTAATATGATTAGTTAATTATCGAATTATTTAATATTTAGAATTTATAATAAACTTTTTATTGGAAAAATTAGCAGAAATATCTGGTGTGAAAATGGAGGATATATTATCTGTTACAAATGCATTAAATATAGACTGGGTAGCAGAGAGTGAAACTGATGAAGAAAACACTCAAGATGATGAGGAAAGTATTCAAGAAATTGATGAACCTATGGAGGAGTTTACAGATACTGAACCATGTGTATATAGCGATTGTATAGATCATGTTGTTGAAAATGTTATGAAATGTGGAGATGATGAATGTGAATGTGTTAATAAATTTTAGTGTATATTTAAAGTATAATTTCTTTGTTAATGTCTTGAATATTTTTAGCAGTACATTTGTGACCTTTACCTTTGTGAGCAGTACCCATAATAATAATAATAATATTAATAATAATAATAATAATAATAATAATAATAATAATAATAATAATAATAATAATAATAATAATAATAATAATAATAATAATAATAATAATAATAATAATAATAATAATATGTGTTTTATTACATTGTTTAATAATATCATTGTACCCTTGCGAGTTGTTGAGCGTGACCAGTACCCTTGTGAGCAGTACCCATAGGGGGACAGAATATTTTGTCAAATAGACTCGGAGTATATAGATTAATAATAATAATAATAATAATAATAATAATAATAATAATATTAATATTAATAATAATAATAATAATAATAATAATAATAATAATAATAATAATAATAATATTAATATTAATAATAATAATAATAATAATAATAATAATAATAATAATAATAATAATAATAATATGTGTTTTATTACATTGTTTAATAATATCATTGTACCCTTGCGAGTTGTTGAGCGTGACCAGTACCCTTGTGAGAAGTACCCATAGGGGGACAGAATATTTTGTCGGATAGACTCGGAGTATATAGATTAATAATAATAATAATAATAATAATAATAATATATCAATAGCTATCGATGAGAACACTAACTTGTTGCGTGTGTGGACATTAATAATATTTTTATACATTGTGTGTGTGACCATAGGGGAACAGAATATTTTGTCGGATAGACTATATTGTGTGTAATAATTTTATTTTGTCAACTTAACCGTCAAAAAGTTTTTAAAATACCGCAACGTAATATATTTTTAAAATACCGCAACGTAATATATTTTTAAAATACCGCAACGTAATATAAATTTTGAAATACCGCAACGTAATATATTTTTAAAATACCGCAACGTAATATAAATTTAAAAAAAAAATATTTAAAAAAAAAAAAAAATTAAAAAAAAAAAACCCCCCTCCCCCGGGGGGTAGGGGGGGTAGGGGGTATGACGTAATATACCTTTGTGACGTCATCGATGACGTCATATGTCTTTGTTCCCGGGTCCACACTATACCCTACTCACGTACATAATGATAAAAATAACAATATATAACTAATCCTAATTACAATTCAAAAATAAATAAAAAATATAACAATACATTACATGCAACAAAGACAAATATTATTGCGTGAATGGTAACCTAATAGTTATATTTTTATTAAATTTACCTTTTCTAAAGTTTTTTAAAATAATAGAATAAATAAAACAATAATAGTAAGAAGTAATCAAATATTTATTGCGGAAATGGCGAAATTATATAGGAATATGTTTCTTAGAAGCAATTTATTACGGAAATGCTTAATTTCAATTTGAAAAATATTTATTTTAAATGTAAATAAGTAAGCAGAAATAATTCTAAGCGTATATTTAATATACTATATTATATCTGAAACATATCTAAAAACATTTTTATTTAATTAAAATTATTGACTTTAACACTTCAACACTTTAAAACCTTAAAATTAAACTTTAAAATATTTGACCACTGTCAACTGAGGAAATTGATTAATATATAGTATATATATATATATATATATATATATATATATATATATATATATAGTGAATGAATATAATTGTAAGAATTCTTTAACTACATTCCTTATATTTTTTATGTCTTTTTACAATTATTTATTTTCATTATTTAAGTATTCTTATTCTATCTCTACATTAATTTTATATAACCCCAAAACTGTCAAGCCCTACAAAATATTGCTACTCCTAGTCTTCATTAAAAATTCTTTATTTCTCATATGCTCAGTTTGGGAAAATTTTTCCATACTAAAGTAAAAATTTATTAAGCATAAAATGCTAAAAAATACAATGAACTGAAGTGAAATATCCAGTAAGAAAAACTTCTAAATAATTTATTAAATTTGAATAATTTTAAATTATATAATATTAAATTGAACATTATAAATTTTTGATTTTGGTTTTTGGAGGAATTACTAAATAAAATAAAGCTTTTTTAAAATCCCAAAGATTCAGTGCGATTTATAATAGCAAACTTGTTTCTAGCGCTTTTAGATGTATTTGATACCATACAAGAAATACTATCTCACTCGGGTCCAAACCGAGTAACTTTGTGACTAGACCCCAGAATCTGATAAATCCATTACAAAGTTCTATCAGATATCACAATAATATAAAAAAGATTTGAAAGAAAATGTTTTAAAAATTGCTTTTCAATCAAGGTAAAAATAACCACTTATCCTGGCAATCAATTAGCATGTGCGCCTAGCGAACCCGTCCATGACAATTCGTAATAAGTTGGCATTTGAAATAATTTTTTTAATAAAGTTATATATGCTGAGGTTGTATAAATTGGTGTAAAATAAAGTCCAAATCCACAGAAATCGATGTGTAAAATACTAAAAAGCATAATGTAAATAAATTCAAAAAATAATAATTAAAGTTAAAAAACTGATTAAAAAAATTAAAAAATTAAAAATTAATATTTTTCGGGAGAAAAGGATATGAGAAAAATGATGAGACAAACAAGTCGTTTAAGAAATACAAATTAATTAATTAATTATTTGTGAGAAACATATAAATTAAATTAAGAATGCGACCCCCGAGTTTGACAGGCGAAATATCAATCTTCAAAGTTAAATAAATTTCGCTACCGATTTTCGGTTCTTTGTAGGCAACAAATTAAATTTAACCACAAATGATGAGCAGATCCAAACATAAAAGCCATACAAAACTGTCAAAAAGCCATTCTGGCCGGATAAACAGATAAGTAAATAAAACGCGAAAAGTTTTCAATTTGAAAAGAGTAAAGCTTTTATTAAAGTTAATAAGATTCTTTTCCTTGTTTAAAGCGTTCTCCTTAGAGACATCTGCCTATAGTATTAAGCAAAAGATAATTTGTATCGATTAAAATATTTGAATGAGGGTAATTTGTTATTATATTGAGTAATTGTCTTGATCAAGAACATGTGAAGTTACATTTGTGGTTATATCCTGCCAAATTATAATTACAACTTCATATATATATATAACTTAATGATAAAACTGCCAACTTAACAAAGATCATAAGACGTATAATGCATTTCATATAGACATTTGATACAGATAGCAGTCACCGTGCGTAGCACGTCATTCCAGAGCATTTTATTAATAATATTTTGTAATTTTATAGTTTTAGTGGTAATAATTTTTGTAAAACTGATAAATACTAGAGCAAACATATAAATAAATTATATTTATATTTTATTCTTAATATATTTTATAAAAAAAATAAAATGAAAAGGTTCCCATAATCCCTACTGATCCAGCCTAGTTTGAAAATGCGGATTTACATTATATATGTTTTAAAAGAAGTAATCTTCATATTTCCATCTCATTTATGACATTATGAAATATTTCGCATAAATTTTATTCTCTTATTCTCTTAGCAAGCAAATTTCTTTTTAATTATCTACAACCAATTATATGCTCCACTTAATTGTTTTTCCTGCAAAAAATGATGCATTTTCCTCTTAGAAATATTGCATATAATGTTTTAATGTAATGTTAATGGAAAGCAATTTTTTATATAGGTTTTATTGAGATTTTATTATTTGTTATCTATTAATTTTTTAATTAAATAAATAAATAAAAATTATTTAAAATTTTCTTGAAAAAAATGATTTCGAGAATTTACGTAATAAATAAAAAAATATTTTCCGAATTCAAATAAATCTTCTGAATAAAATGAAGTAAATCCAAACTCCGCTAAAAGCACGAAACTCTAAAAATGAGAATTAATACAATGCTTGTAAAACTTTGAATGCTTCACATTTCATGTTTAGATCCCAAATGTAGATTTATATTCTATTCAATTGTTTTAAGAAATTGCTTTTTGCAGAATTTGAATGAATATATGAAAGGTTACCGAAAAATGCAATTGTTCTAGTAGAAATTTTGCAAATGCAGCTCCACATTTAACAATATAAAAACTGTAAAAACGGAATACAAACTAATTAAATTGTAAAAAATTAATTAAATTAAAAAAAAATTAATCAAGTCTAAAACAAAATAATTTCATTTCATCAAAATTTTCCATCACACCTTGTAAATAATTTAATTTGGGGACTGTGAAGATGAGAACTTTCTATAAAAGGAGTCAACTTAGCTAAAATGTTACAACCAGTTGGAGAAATTAAGAAGAAAAATTAAAATTAAAAAGAAAAGCCTCGAGAATTAAAGAATATAAAATGGAAGAAAAATAGTGTCTTTGGTAAAGTGAGAAATTTCTAATCAAATTGATCAGATTTGTTTAAATAATTTTCTGAAGCTGCCTCCAGTTGAGTTATCTAACTATATATCAAGTCATTTCTGTTATATATGTATTTGGGAAGTTGTTAACTATATTGAGATGATAATATTTGATCAAGAGCACATGGACTAAGACTAGCGATTCTATTCTACCGTACTATAATTTTACTCAACATCGTGCATTTTGCAATATGTTTATTAATGTCTCCTGAAAGGGCATTGAGTGCCGAAGACACCAATGCCCTGCCTTATTGCAGCTACGTGCTATGTACTAGTCACTTCCTGATTTTTTAAATTCACATATTCATTTCAAAATGCAATAAGTGACATAATTAAATAATCTAAAACTTATTTTACTTCCATTTTAGTGATCAAATATTGTCTGTACAAATATAACTAATGTATAAATCATATTTTTATTAAATAATTGATGTTTAAGACAAATAAGAGTATATATGACATATTCTTTTCTCTTTAAGGACTATCCTTTTATTATGTCGAACAAATGGAAGGAAACGAGTTTTAAAAAGTTTGACAATTTTTGACAGGGGTGAAAGAATGTTGTAAATCATTTTATCTTATTGAAGAAATTAAACAATCAAAATTATTCATAGAAAATTTATTATATATTATTTTAAAATTTTATCTAAAATTTTTCTATAATATTATAAAAAACTAAATTTATTTTTAAATATACTATAAAACATTATTTCTTACGGACAACTTTATAGGAATTCATTATATAATAAGTCAAAATTATTTTAATTATCAACTTCAGTTTTTAGAAAATACTATTTTATTTTATTGGAGTCTTTTTAAAACAGCTTATTTTTTAATTTATTTTAATATAAAATTCTCTTTTATTGAAAATAATTCCAAAAAAATAAAAGTTAATAGTTAAAAATAATGTTTTAGTAATTTTCAAAAACAAACAAGTTTCTCTGTGGGGAGGGGGTCACTTTTTGGACACAATTAATGGAGCAACACGTCAAGATATTTATTGATATATCAGTCAAAGAATCCTTCTTTCGAGAAATGTGCAAGGAAAATGTGGAAAATAATTCCAAGGAAAATAATATATAACAAATCAAGTTATTTACTCATTATAATTAAAATACTAAATTCTAATGTCTAAAATGTATTATTCAAATTCTAATTGTAAATTAATATTTTACTTTTACTATTTCTCTATTAACTTCGCTGATGTTTGTATGTTTGTATGTGTCACGCAAATTGTGCGAGGCCAAATTAACCTACTTTCCGTGATCGGATTGAGCTGAAATTTGACAAGTAGATCCGTTGTCAAGCATACTGCATGATATCATTTCAGATTAATCCGATCACGGAAAGTGGGTTAATTTAAAAAATATTGATATGTCAAATCTAGTGTTATTTTCTTATTTCAATATAAACTCTTATCTATTTATTCGTGAGTTATTCCATATTTCAGAAATAGAATTTAAATTTTATTATATTTAAAAATTATTATTTATTTTCAGACTTTAATTTCTTTGAATCTTTTGTTAAAAATAATTTTATCAAGTTATTCTGGTAAAATTTAAATATTTCTAAGTAGTGAAGAAATTTCTTTTATTCATATTTCAACAGACATTTTCATTAATAATAAATTATTGGAAAAGTATTTTATTTTCAATTTTATTTCTTTTCAACAAGATAAATTAAATATTAAAGTTTTTTAATTAAGTTTAATTCAAATTTATATCGTTTATGCATATTTTCAAATTTAATATTTAGTTTAAAAATATGGGAAATTGACATTTAATTTATTTTCATTCTGACAAAAGATTGAAAATTGACTTGATTGCAGAACAACAATAAACTATCTTTAATGAAAAGTAATTTCAACGATATTTATAGATATCCATTATCATTTTATAGAAAAAAAAATCTATTGTTTTAATTAGGGTATAATAACTATCGGAATTTTTTAATCAAATTTATTAATTGTATTATTTTATAAAATTTTATAAAAATAAAAAAATTTCATTGTTTTAAAAATTATAAATCAAATAATATATTATTTTTAAAATTTTAACATATTCAAATTTAATTAAATAATTTATTAATTATTTAATTTAACAACAACAATCCATACATACAATATACAAAAAATTGTTTAAAACATTTAAAACACAAGTATTTACTGCGTTCTGACAGATGCGGCTCAAGAAATTTTGTCCAAGCCTAGCGCCCTAGGCGAATTTTTATGAAGGGCCTACCTTAAAGAATGCCAACTGAAACATTATGTTTTAATAATTTAAATTTCTTAATTCAACGAATAGGTATTTCAAAATAAATTTTTTATTGAGTGAAATAAAAAATTTGTCCATTTCAAAATATAATAATATATGCAGTTTCAAAATACATAAATAATAGTACAAAATAATATAGAAGTGACAATTGTGAAAGAGAAAAATTAAAGATATCATAATAAATAATTTTTTATATATATTCGAGAAATAATTTAGAAAAATATTTTTGCGCCCAAGGCGGCCGCCTAATTCGCCTATATGGTAGAGCCGTCCCTTCGAATTAAAATAATGATTATTTAAGTTGATTTACATCCCTTGGGAAAATAATTTCAGATTTTTATTATTACAAAAAATTCTTGATACGTGTTACATTTGAAAAATGTCATAGTCGATTAGTATCACACTAAATAATAAATTAGAGTTTAAATGACAAAAAATAAAAGTTACAATAATATAAAAAAACTAACCAATAATAAATGTATGTATCATTAACAAAAATAAATAAGACTTTAGACAATAAGTAAGGGACTTCATTAGAGAATAATAGAAAAATTTATTGAGATAAAAAAATTCATATACACAAATGCACAGTACTTAAGATTTCTCTAATAAAAATTACACGCATTTGGACAATAAAAAACCTTGTTTTAAATATAAATAAGGAGTTACTGATGTTTTCGAAAAATATTTGATTTTCCAACATCACCAATTATTTCATATATGCAAATATGTAAGTTTTTAAGTTAATTTATGTTTTTTAGTAGAATTTGGGTCAAATATTGCTGACTTCTACTAAGAAAAATTATTAAATAAGATTCGAAAAATTAAAAACACATTTAGAAAATCATCAAAATATTAAATTATTAATAGTATTGGTTATTACTAATTATAATTATAATTACTAATTATTATAAGTTATTACTAATAAATTTATTATTACACTAAAAAACTAACTTAAAATAAAATAAATAATAATAACCTGTTCATTAGTACAATTGAAAAAATAAATTAAAAATCAATTCATTAAAATTCAATAACTATCTATTTTTTGGGTTTAAAAATGATTTAACCCTTATGACACTTATCACAAATTTACTGTGTTACCAAAAATACATTTATCATTTTCAAAATTTATTTTGTCAATATCATTATTAGGTACTTCCGTGTTATCTTACCCCCAAAAATTAAATTAAAAAAAAACATAATTATTATATTTATTTTCTAAATCACAGTTACAAACTCAGCAATTATTTGTAAAGAGTTTGTAAATGGTCATCCAGGTGGCCAGAAAACCACAATGTCGTTGACAATAGTGTCGAAAACATCGGCATTGTTGCTTAGAACACGTTTGCGCCACATAAACTCACATAATCACATAATCACATAAATCACAGATAGCCTTAATAAATTCATGTTCAATAATGTTCAATAACGTCATCAATAATGTATTCTCTCATTTTTTATATTTTTATTTTAATTGTATTTTATAATTTATATATAATGGTTTTTATAAAATTATGAATTAAGAAAACCATACTGAAGTTTATGAATATAAACATAGTTGTTGAACTCTTTTATTATTAACATTAAAGTTTTCAACAACAGATAATTGTAAAATTTGGCCTCTGACTTCTTCTCTAGACTAAAGATGGACTTACCTTGGACTATTCCACTGAACTGATATTTCACACGTTTTTTTGCTTATAAAAATTTCGGAAGAAAAAGCAGTTGATTCCACGGATTCTTATCAAAACAAAACCAAACAGAATTAAATTTTTACATCACTGGGTTTTTTAAATTCAATTGCTCAATCCAATGATTATTAATACAATTTAATTTATATAGCCACAATAATTTGATTCTAAAAGTAAATAGTTCTAAGAAGAATTACCTTTATCACTTATAAATCTGATTGGTAATGACGGACTTAAATTTGTTGGATTTTATTTCGACGACAACGGCAAATTTAATCAGGTTCATTTTCCTTTTAATATGATAAATTCACCATTAATCATTTTTCTTCTGGAGAGCCATGTCGGTAATTCTCAGCAACCTAACAATTGATGTTTCTAAATGACATTAGTGTTTTATTGTTGAACCACTATTAAGCATGTCGAATTGGGCGATTTACCAAAATGATTAATGTCATCATATTTATTGATTAGTTTATAAATAATTTTGCAATTTCATTGGATGAAAACCTCCTATCGATTTATTATATTCATCTTTAATTTTTCGTCTCTAACCACTCATAACTTTTCCTTCAAAGAAATATTGACTTTTCCAAATTTTAATAAAATTTAGTAAAATTTGCTTTTTTAATTTAAATAAATTTTGAAGAGTTTAAATTGATTTTGGTACATTTAATAAATTTTATTAAAAATCGGTTTTTGAATTTAAATAAATTTTGAAGAGTGTAAATTGATTTTGGTGCATTTAATATTTTATTTGCATACTTTTTTATATAATCGTCCCACAGTTTTTGCTTCAGTGGTTTATTTAGAGCAGTAGTGCCCAACCCAAATCAATCGAAGGGCCAAATTTTCGGAAAAATACTATCACGGGCCACAATAAATTCATTTAAATAAATATAACTCGTTTTTACGATTCAAGTAAACTTAGAATCAAGTTTTAAATTAAAAACATGCTTAATTCGAATATGAATTCTAAAAAAGACAATTATTGATTTGATGTTTAAAATTGTGCCAGGGCCACATCAAAACGCTTCGCGGGCCACCGGTTGGCCATGGCTGATTTAGAGGTTCAATCTTCTGCTAATTGGGAAAAATTGTGAATAATTTTCGAAAAATATCAAAATTACGCAAAATTTAATTAAAATTATATTTAAAATAGCTAATTTGATTCCAGTTGAAAATAAAATCTCAGAATCAATCATTAAAATATATTGAAACATTTTTAGAAAAATTATAATATCCATAATAAACATATCAGATTTTAATGAATATTTTATAATATTACAAAAATCTCTTTTGAAACTAGTCTGCCAACTATTTGAAAACTTAAACAAAAGTCATTTAAATAATTTATAATAATAATGATAATAATATTTTTTTCTCCATTCCAAATTAATAGTTGTTTACAAATAATAACGAAAGCAATTATTATTATTGACATTCTGCGAAATGATTATTTTCTATAAAATAAGTGATTTTTAAATTTTGTTTAATTTTAGATAAAATTTGTATTCAATTCGTTAATCTTGAAATAAATAAAGAATTAAAATGAGAAACACTTGAAATTTTATGATTAATCTCAACATTTTATATTATTCCCATGTTAATTTGAGATTTTATTATTTGCATTGTAGTAATTTTTATCAATAATACGCATTATACATAAATATATGGAAATTAATAAAATTTGTGAATGTATTTTGCTAAATAAAAATTTTCTGATATCTTCATTTAGACCACTGGTTCCCAACTTTTCTGGTGTTGTAACCCTTTGAAAACGTGCCAAGTTGCAACGAGTCCAACTATAAAATTAATCGGTTAATATTACAAAGTTTTCTAATAAAATGCCATTTTAAAACCTTCGAATCTTTAAAATGAAGAAATACTTATACTTTTACTTTTATAATTACTGTATTTTCGCGCATAAAACGTGCAGATGGGTATAACAAACACCTTTATATAAACAGGAAATTATAACTAAATAGTAAAAAAGAATTATTGTATTGTTAGAGTTGATATAAGGTAAGTTAAATTAAGTAGAAAAATTTGAATTATATATGACATATAGATGGTTGACGGGAAAATATACTGGTATAGACCGTGAGTTATATGCATGAAAATACGGTAAATGTCCAAGGGTGGGCTGCTAAATTTTGAACAACCGGCTCGCTATTATTTCAAAGAAAAAAGCGGTAAATGAGTATATTGTCTTCATTTATTTTTCTAAAGTATAAAATATATAATATTTATATATATATAACAAAAAAAACATTTATTGCACTAAAAACTGATAAATTCAAATTTAACACACTATGCTATGTATATGCATATTCAATTTATTAATGTAGAGTCCATATGCCTTATTCATTTGCAGAAACATCATTATTATGCCATTTTCTTACCCTTGTTTCTGTTGCTAACCTGTGATTCAATCCACTAAACAAAGTAAGTTTTTATACTAAATATAATCCGTAGAAAACGAAGAAATTATAAAAAAATAAAGTTGCAACAAGTAACAAAGGAAATATTAAAGCGGGTGATACCATATGCAGTGTGCCGAAGCTTCACAACTTTCACAGGACTTCGTATTTTATGTACGCACATGATATGTTTGCGAGTGTGTGGCACATCGACGGGATGTGCATATTTTGCATTAACATACTATTATAATGGCTTAATTTTTGGTTTTAAGGCCGGCTCCAACATACCCCTTATAAATGTCTAATTTTAAATTTGATATATTTTGATAATTATTAATTTATATATAGGTGACACAAAAATTGACTTTTTAAATTATATTTTATTAATACATATTATTAAGATTATTTAAATTTTTATCTTTGTTTATAATAATAACTTTCAAATAATCTCAAAATTTTCACAATATATGCAAATAAAACAAAGAATTCAATAAAAAGTGCAATTTATTCAATTTGTATTAAGTATTTCTTAAAATTGCAATTTATTTCAAAATAAATTTGCTTAAATAATTGCCATAAAATATCTTTCCACTATTTTTAAATCAAAAATCATTTAATATAATAAATAAACTATAATATCTTTCTTTTCTCTTTAGGATATTTATTTAGATTTGTAATTGTTTCATCATAAGTCAAGAAAATCATGGAAGGCACAATGTATGTTTAATAGGTTTTTAAACTAGGTCTAAGACCTGGAATGAAAAAAGGTTCTGTCAAGCTTCTTACTCTAATACCGAATTACTGAAATCAGTCAATGAGAACAATCCATCGAAAAGTGTACAACATAAACTAACAGAAAGTTCGATATAACTAAGATTACAAGTTTTAATAAATAATCTATTTGGAGTTATTTCTAAAGACATACATTAATTCCAATCTCTACAATAAACAAATTGGTCAGATTAAGTTGAAATCTAGGTGAGAGAAGTATTCACTTGCCTAGTTACTCTACCAAAAGAATTATCCTAGATGTCTGCTAGAACTTATAGGGTATCATGTTAGACCATTCACCAGCAAGAATAACAACCTTTATTATATGTATAATATAAATGTTTTCTTTCAATTATTAAAAAACACCACTTTTACATCCCTTTTACGAAATATTTCAACAGTATCACCGTCATTATTAGGTAAAATAGAAAAAAACTACGGATATTATAGATTAATTAAACTAATTTGGGTGTATTATAAATTTTGCTTCACTTTGTTTCTAACTCCACGTGTTTAAACTATTCAAATAAAGCTCCCAATAAAATATTAGTTTATTATCAATTTTACAATGTATGAGATCCCATTAAATTCAACTAAAATTGCATTGAAAATATTTTGAGTAAATGTTAATAAATATTTTTTTTATCAACCTCCTCTATCTACCACAGCAAAGTTTTATTTCTAGGGTCAACATCGATGAAATGTTGAAAACCCTTGGTAAACTACAGTCAATTTTTTAGAAATGTTTTAAATCAACATTATTGTATATTCACCATGAAAATAATAAATTAATTTTTTTAATTATGAATAACAATTAAAACAAAACAATACTAAAAAAAATTTTTATAAACTTTTAAAATTTAATGCAACGAAAAAATTTCAACTAAATTATTTCTATAATTGCTTTTCTTGAAGTCAAATATAATATTATTCAACTGCTCCAAATTTATGTATTTTCCGGATAAATAATAATTTGACAACAATTTAAACTTTTCTTTTGTTTACAAAATCCACTTTTGCTATTTTCAATTTCCCATTATGCGAGATTTCAAAACTCTTAGGAAAACCATTTTCAAAAGAATTCATTATAATTGTTATTCATATAATTAAAATATATAATTTTATTTTAAATTGTTACAATTTTTATTAATATCAATTAGTTCCGGGTTACCAAATAGACCATGTAGGCACCGGCCTATGGGTCCAAAACCTGTTAAGGGCATGCAACAACAATTCAAAATCTATATTTAGTTGATACTGATTGAAAGAAAATGGAAATAGAATGAAGACAAATATGGGTAGACTAATTATAATTGAACAAGATTTTTGTAAGCGCAAGTGCTTATACTTATAAAAGAACTATTCAGTTGAAAGTTAAAAATGAAATGCTTACTTTCGCGTCTTGGTTAAGTAAATTTAAAACTTTTATTCAATAGGTGGTGCTAGAATATACTGTACCCTACAGTCAACCAGTGAGAATATATATATATATCAACCTGACTACTGACTAAGACTATTTATACGTGTTAGTTATAGATTACATTTATAAGTTATAAAGCATCACCGATAAAAAGGTTACTCGATTTTTTGGAAACATGTAAGTGCTAAAAAGGGCCCATGTACTCTTCGTCTACATGAAATGTATATCGTTTCCCATATGTCCTATTTGGTGAAACACATACAGGCCAAACTCAATTTTTAGATAGAAGAATGCCTCACAGTGAATTTAAATACACGAGGACAGTGCATCGCATCAGTTATGTGTACAGAAACTAATCTATAGAGAGTGCACAGATAGTCAATAAAAAAATTACTGGACAAAAGTTCTGCAATGAGCATAGTCAAAGATCAAATTCATGTCATCAATTTCTTGGAATTTGGTTTCTTCTATTTTCAAAATGCTTTTTAATCTTCTCTTTAATTTCTTTTCTTTTACTTTTATTGGTTAAAAAAAAAACTTTTATCTGAAGAATTTTTTTTCAATTTTTTCAATTAAATAATCTCTAAAATTCAAAACGAAACATGGAAAAATAAAAAATATCTTGAAAATAGAAAAAACTAAATTCCAGGAAATTTACAAAGAATATTGTTTAGTCGAAAATTTTTTCATTTATATTAAATATATTATTTGCAGCAAAAGGCTTAAATTATCATTTAATTGTTTATTATTATTATTATTATTATTATTATTATTATTATTATTATTATTATTATTATTATTATTATTATTATTATTATTATTATTATTATATTAAAAATGAGCGATAATATATTTATTTTTTCCGACTCAAAATATATTAACCGAATTCTTTTACAATTAATAATTTCTTAAATTCTCAGACAAAACACTCGAAGTAAAAATCTTGTTTAAATAGAGATGACACGTTTCTAATGAGTTTTTATAGAGAAATTATTTTAATTTAATTTTTATTCCAATAGAATTTTTTTCATTAGAAATATTAATTTACTATGAAATCAATAATAACAATCAATTGAGTTATTTTAATAATTCAATAAATAGAGCAATCAGTTTTATTATTAAATGACAATTGACCATTAGTTTTTAAAAGAACCTTTGAAAAAAACAGCAAGAGAAAACTCAATCGGTTTCGAAATTTGAAAACAGATATGAGAGGTAAAATATTTGAATCAAAGCATGAGCCAAGTAGTGAAATTACTTGAAGAAAAGGACAAAAGTTCTTGGAAATGGTTTTCAAATCAATGGTCGACCTTTAGAGAAAACGTATTAATGTTAATGTAAGTTATATTGAAACATAAATCTTACAAATCTGTCTTGATAATAATTTTGTTTTACTATATTTATTATTTTTATGCGAATCTAAGGACTTTTACATTACCAAATATTTAAATAATTCTGTTCAACGTATAATTCGCCAGTTACTTCAAATTAATCATTATACGACACTGATATCTTAATTTCTTCTTTAACCCTTTCCTACCTTCTTTATTTTATGTGTCCTGCCCGTTCCAATCCTAATAAAATTTTAAAAAATTTTCAAGAAATTATTTTTTTTACAGCCTATCGCTCTATAAACAGTTGGTCATAATATAATCGACAGTGCATGGGAAATAAACTATTCAAAAATAATGTCATTTTTTTACAGACAGGATAGAATGGTTAATTTTTTTTTGTCAAATTTTTATAGACACAAGATAGGAAAGGGTTAATATAACTATTAGCTTCAAATAAATCAAAACGTTATGGATATCGTTCTCTAACAACAACAATATTTAGCTTATCACTAAATCACTAGTATCTTGATTATTTTCAAATAAAAATAGTAAATAGACTAAACTCACAACAAATATTTAATCCATCCTTGTAAAATATATGACAATGTTGATCAACATTTGATTCGAAATATCATATTATCATTAAAAATTATCGATAAAAAATTGTCTACTGTATATATTTTGCAGATTGACCATAGATTTAATGGCTTGATTGTCATGATTGGTAATTAGACAACTATTGGTCTCTAAAATAGTATAGAAAGTAATTTTACTAGATCTTTTGCCGTTTTTCATGACGGGTTTCCCCATTCCACTTGACGTTATATTGTTTATCCTATCTCCTCTTTTGAGTTTTCTATATCTTTTGAATTCTAAATACTATAAAGTGATGAATGATTTACAGTTCTTGTTCACAGAATCTACTACTAAAAACTTAATCTCTCTAACTGTTATCAATATTCTTAATGAACGACAGATATTTTAAATATTGGAACATGATCATTGACACTATATGGCGACTTTTTAATTTTAACTTGAATATGAAACCAGTATTTGCATGTAACATCAATCAGTTTCAATCCCTATAGACCCAAATGAGTTGAATCATTGCACCTGTGAATCAATTTCCATAAAACTTCTATCCACGTTTCATTACCTTGATGTACGAAACATATTCTAAGTTTATCTCTGAATGTTCTATTTAATCGTTCAATATAAGTTGCTCTGAGTTGTGAAAATACCGATTAATGATTTATTTCCTTTAGAATCTTTTTATCTAAATAAGTTTGTAAATTATTTGATTTTTTTTCACTTTTAAACATTGATTTTATTGCTAAAGTCATTTTATTTACAGATTTTGTTTTGACTGTTTTATTTAATAAATATTTAATTAGTACATAGTTTTA
This sequence comes from Schmidtea polychroa, assembly GCA_959609185.1. Taxonomy (NCBI): domain Eukaryota; kingdom Metazoa; phylum Platyhelminthes; order Tricladida; family Dugesiidae; genus Schmidtea; species Schmidtea polychroa. Next base: position 9,204 of record CAUHTR010000919.1, on the reverse strand, counting down.
TGTAATAATTCTTAATAATAATTAATAATAATTTTTAAGGTGCATCTTTTCATTGTGTTATGATGTTTTACATATTATTATTATTATTATTATTATTATTATTATTATTATTATTATTATTATTATTATTATTATTATTATTATTATTATTATTATTATTATTTAAACAGTTAAATGATAATTTAAGCCTTTTGGTGCGAATAATATATTTAATACAAATGAAAAATTTCAACTGTAAGATAGTCCTTGTCAATTTCTTTGAATTTAGTTTCTTCTATAATAATGGTTTTAAGATCTACCAGAACCATTATTAAACACCATCTTCAGAGCAGCGACTGCCTCATGTCAAGATTAAATAAAAACAGAACTACTCATAAAGAATTTGAATATCCCTTCAGTCTTGATGTCGTATACATATCTATCGAACCAAAAAAGATGCTATTAAATATTTAGAAAAGAAATTAAGAGAAAGCAACTTATTAATAAAGGAAATGAATAATCAGAATATCATCAAACTTCAATTGAAATCTTAACCAATAAAAAATCCAAAAAAATGTCAGATTTAAGGAAGCAATTCTCATAATAAACAGACGGCCAACAATCAAAACTAAAGACGAGATCAACGAAATCATCAGTTTGATTTTTTGTTATTGACCTTGAGAATAGCTTTTAAAAAAAATTAAAAAATAATAATTTAAAATAATATAGAAATTTTAAGGAAATATACTTTTAAAAAATCAAAATATAAACACTTTTTATCGGTTTTTTTATATTCACAAATTGTCGGTAATTGTCAAAATTCATAGTCAAAAAAATTTCTAATAAATACGTCAATTGAAAAGAAATCAGAATGTGAAAATTAAAAATAGTTCTTATAGTAATTTTATTATTATCATTATTATTATTATGTTTATTATAAGTTTATATGGTAAAATCAAGTTGACATATTTAATCCATTAACAACCAAAAGAAAACTACACATAAAAAAACTACACGTAATCTAAGATGTCTAGCGGTCTCATCTATATAATAAAATACATATGAATAAATTAGTGAGATAAATGTAGTGAACATAAAGTAGTGAGATATCTATTGTTGAAATGGGTCACTACTTCCAGGATAATCATTATAGAAAAACATGAAATCACGCCTTCAACAAGTGTACCCACGTGAGTACAGTTGGTAGCAATGGGTTAAACAAATATTTTAATTTAATGAAAATGTATAGTTAAATACCTTTATTTTCACTAATATTATAAATATAGATACTAATTATGTAGATTTGACATACTTTATTTGGCCTTAATATGAATATAATTTGAACTTGTTCCTAACCATTGACCTCGAAAGTGACTTTTACTTGACGTTGAACTCAGCCTGGTCTACTAAATTTAAATATAAATTATTTACTTCTATAGCTTGTCAATATCTTCTATATCTTGTCTTATTTCGTAGTTTTTATTAACTTTAAGTACACTAAATAACTTGCCCGTATCACACAATTAAACAAAAAAACCTTTTACCCCATGAAATGATTGAGATTTGAAAAAAAATATTTTGTTTAGCAAAAGAGTGGAATATTTTAGAATTTCATTGTCATATATAATTTATTTTTGCTAATTATAATATTGCATCAAAGGTTAAAATCTGAACGTGCAATGATTTTTATGTGAATTACATAATCCAGTACAATAAATGAATAATTACATGAAATTCCCTATTTAACCTTCTAGTGCCTAAATTTCGTTTCTTTATCAAAAGATTCACGTTAAATTTGAATAGAAGTAAGGTCTGAGGTAAATCAAAAAACTATGTAGCTTGATAGAAGGGTTGATGTTATTCCTTATATGATTGCTTATATGCATAACGAAATATTACAGCAAAGTTTATTTATACGTGAATTTTATAGAAAAATTAAAAACACCGGAAAAATTTTTCAATCCCAAAATATTCAAGAACATTGATAAAAAATTCAATTATATCAAATTAAATCACTCTAATCATTACTTTTATGTTCTCTGCTTTTATGTTTATTCATCACAGAAATTAATTACTTAATACTTTTAGAATAAATATTTTAGAATATTTTAATAATTGAAAAATAAAAACAGGATTAAGTTCAAATAAATAAACAAATAAATATATTATAAAATTAATGATTTTAAATTTTACTGTATTTTAATAATTTTTGTGACGGAAAGTATTAAAAAATTAACCAAATTTTAAATAAAAGAAAATCAAAAATAGTCAGGTGAAGCCTTTTTCATTCATTTTAATTTAATTTAATTATCTAACAAAACTGCTTGAAAGGATTTGTAAATTATTTTTTTGTATCAACTTAATTAAAAGTATTCAAAATATTTTAATTACGAAATTTCTCAAGACAATCTAATTAAATGGGATTTTTATTTTCCAATTCATAGTTTCCATTCAATATTTATATTATGATTTATGAAATATTAGTCGGAATTACTATTTGTAAAAGTTTAATTTATTTTTTCGTAAACGTTCTTTACTTTAACCGGGGCAAAATCTTGTGATATATTGTGTAAAAATTTTATCTAGTGAAAATAGGAAACAAATTTCATCATTCTAATGTCGAAAACACGAACCCTAATGCAGTTAAAATGAAATGCTTTGAGAGTAAAAGGAATATAATTAAAAGACGGAATTTAGCTTATAAGGCACAGAAAGTGAGTTGATAAATAAATTTAACATAATAGTTTCTACAATTAATTAAATAATGTCATACGTGGAAATGCAAAATTCAAATATATTCAATACATCATGCAATAGCAAGAAAATGAAGATAAAAGGAAAAAAGTAGAGAAAACCTTAGAAAAACATTAGAGAGAACGGTAGAGAAAACAGTAGATATTTGCCGCAAATATTAATTTATTTTAGGGACTTCGGTTGACTTCATTTCTTGCAATGAGTTATAAGATAAACTTCAAAGGAAATATGGTTTAGTCAATCAAAAACGCCTAATGTTAATACAGTAAAGCCTTTTTTATACGGTCTTTTTAATACACGATTTTACAGAAAATTATGTAAATAATTAAAATTCGTGTTAATCGTTCAATATAAGTTCAATAATTAGAATTCGTGTTAAATCAAAAATAACGTGTAAAAAATTTAAAATGTCTTCTTGACGAACCGTGTTATTTCAAAATCGTGTAAAAAAGATTTTACTGTATATTACAAGCTGACGAGTGGGTAAAATCTTAATAAGAAAAACAATAATAAAAGTACTGCCGTTTTGTTGCAGAAAAATTATTACTTTCTAATAAAATATAGATACCTGTAATACACATGTATTGTTGAAGTCATAAAACAATTTATTATAATAGAAATATAGTGAAATGTAATTTAGAAAGCTGACCAGAAACGAAATCTGGGTTAATAAACAGCATGAGAATAAAAAAGAAAAAAAAACTGTAATCAAATTTATATTTGAAAAATTGTTCAAGGATAGACAATATAAAAGGGAACAATTAATGATTTTCTCAAGGTCGCATCGAAGTGCATGAGAAACATAAAAATCACAGAAAACTCTAGTTTGGAAAACAAAGGAAAAACAAACAAATGGGAAATTGGGAAACCAATGATAGGAGTAACTAAAAAATACTATCATGAGAAAGACTTAATGAAAGATGAACAGCAAAGAGAAAATTGCCTATAACTAATGAATAAATGTCATCTGGTTCAAAATGAATAATTAAACGGATCATTTTGTTATATCCTAATCAAATAATTTACATTTAAATAGACATTTTGCTTCATGTAAGGAAGTAGAAACTGAATTTAAGTTTAAATGAATAAATGCTAAAAGGTGTAAAAGACGGAAAATGCAAAACTTTAAGAAAAGCCTTAAAGGATAATAAATACTATCAAATCAATGCCACAGGAGACGCAATTTTATTAAAGCGATATTTATTTCCCTGTTTAAGGTCTCCATATTTTGTAGTACTAAAACCAAACCTTTTGTGGTTAAAACAAATAACATTCAATATTCATTGATAATCTTATCAATTTATTTGTTTATCTAAGAACACGCGGAGTCAAAAAACAGTCTATTTATTAATTAAAAAACTAATTTAAGAAATTAATATTACTTTCTAATCATGTTTATAATATTTATGGATCATGTAAAAAAAATGACCCGACGGGTCATTTATTTTACATGATCGATTTTATTGATTTTTTAATAAATTAGCCATGAACTTTGAAAATGAATTAGAAAGAATAACTTTTATCAATGAAGAACAGTTGGTGTCGTGGTTCAACAACAATATGGTTAAGGATCGAGTTGGTTGTGATAAGTGTAAGGTATCCATGTCTCTTAAAAAAAGTGAAAACAGATGGTTGGAATTTGAATGGAGATGCCTTAATTATATGTGTCTAAAATACCAAACAACTCTCAGCCTGAGGAAGCACAGTTCTATTGCAGATATCGCCATTCCAGCAAAACAAGTTTTGAAGATCCTTTGTTATTGGTCACAAGGTCTAAACCAGAGCGAAATTATAAAGTTTGTGAATGTATCCAAACCTACAATATCAAAGATTCGAAAGCTGTTTATATCTAAAATCGAGAAGTATTATGCTCGATTCCCCATAAGACTAGGTGGTCCTGGTACAATAGTTCAGTGTGACGAGGTTATACTGAATTTCAAAGTTAAAAGTCATCGGGAAAGAGGGCCGAGTGAGAAAAATTGGGCATTGGTAATCGTCGATACATCCACATCGCCTAGTCGAGGGTTTGATAAAATACTCGAAAATCGGTCTAAAAAGGTGACAATAACAATAATAGCAGAAGTTGTTAATGAATGTTTTATTATACACACTGATGAATGGGCTAGCTATGTCAGTCTTAATGATATAAACGAATATGATCATCAGTCTGTCATACACAAATATAATTTCGTTTGTCCATTCAATGAAATAAATACAAAAATGTTGAAAGCTACAACAACAAATTGAAGCTGAAAATAAAAGAGATGAAAGATTAAATGATGTTTGTTTGGGAATTTTCTTTTATAGATCATTTCAAATGCGATTCGTAAAACAAAATGATTGAGTTACTGCGGTTTAAGGCAAATTAAATTTGAGCTTTAATTTGATTTTATAGCTTGTAATTAAAAATTAAATTTTTATTAATATTTTTTACGGGTCATTTTTTTACATGATCCATATTTATTTATAATAATTATTAGGATTCTCGTCCGTTTTCAAATCACTAAATAATTCCATAAATTTTATTTAATAAATGATATACTCAAAAACTTGCCTGTCCTATTTTTTTTATTTAAACAAATTTCAGATTTTCTTAAAATATTTCTTTGATAAAATTATTTTTTAAAATTGATAAATTTCTTCTTTTTAAAATATTTTTCAATAAAAATATTTTTTAAATTTTTACAAAATTTCTAATTAATCTTTAAGAATCTTTCAACTTCCTCATAATAATAATTTTTAATTTTCAAAAATTTGCGTACTCATGATAACTCTTTAAACGGACAAGAAATTAGAAATTTTAATAAAATTTAGGACAATTATTAAATATACCCATTCAAATAGATAAATGTTCCGTGATCAGCCCTTTCCCTCTAGGGAAGTTTCAATATTTACCAGTGATATTCGCTAAAATGTAATAAAATAGAAAATATAATCTCTATGTATTTTGTTATTAAAACTCATTTCTCCATAAATAGTTTATTTTTAAATTTTTAAATTTTTATGTTATTTTTTCAACTGTTTTAATTTACATTAATATCAAAATATAAATAAACGACATTATCGAAACGAGAGTAAATAATTTTTATTTTGACACTCGTGAATTTTGATTGATGTTTCGACAGTCAATTTTCATTTTAAAAACCTTTATTTATTTAACTTTGCCAAAACTTATAAAAATAAAATTGAAATATAACATAAATTTCTTTTCTTTTGCTTAATTAATATCAAATATATCTTTGAATTTTGATGAAAGGAAGTATAAATTAATTATTTTCGGCAGTTGATTTCGAATTAAAAGAGCATGGAAATTTAAGTTAGATGAAATATTTAATATATTTAATAATTAATGAAAATATATTATTATATATTTGTAAGATTTTTTTTTGAAATTTAATTTTATTATATATAAAAATATATATAAAAAAATATTAGTTAATCAAAACAAAATCATAATAAATGAATAATTATACAATTATATAATAAAACATGACTTTCAAAATTATAAAAAATTATAAAAAATGATGAAAGTTTATAATAACTAAATATTAAAAAATATTTTTGTTTATAATATTTTTCAATAAAGTCGCTTCAATCTAAATTTAATAAAATCACATGATAAAAAACTATAATGTTGAACATATAATAAATCCTTAATATAATATTTTAAAACTAGTTTTTTAATATACAGAAATATAAAAATTAGTTAATTTAAGCAAACTTATATACAAGCTAGCGCGCCTCCAAAAAATTATCACACCAACAAACCGTTTACTATTTAAATTTACTTTGAATTTTCTAAAATAAAAAAAGAAATGAAATTAAAAAATAACATCAACTACAAATGTTAAGTGACCAATTTTATATCTGTGTAAAAATTATGTTGATTTGGCTTGCTCGGCCTTTTAGTTTTTCACACAGAGATAATTTCTTCTTAGATGAATTGTCCCAACTTGATCTGAGACTGCCATGATCCAACAATGTAAATAAATTCAATTTTTTAAAAGAATCTATAAAATGATATTTATCAACTCATCTTTCATTATTTATTTTACTTTTAATTCATAAGAAAAAGTTAAATTTTGCAATTAAAATCTATTAATTTGTAGAAAAATCAATATTTTGGAAATTGTTCTAAAATTCATTTATGGCAGTTTGTCATGCTCAAAAAGAAGCATATAATCAATAGATAAAAATTGAGAATTATTAAAATAAAAATAATTTTGTATATGTAGGAGTAAAATAATTCTGATATTATTGGCAAAAATAAACAAATAAAATTTTGAACAAACTTATATTTGTAACATAAAAGTTCGATTTTGTAAGAAATTGATCTCATTATCTTTTGTCCGATCATTCTCTAAATTTAGCTAAATATTTCATATCATTTTTGCAATTGTGGTTATATATCAAGGGTGGGCACGCATGAGTTCAATGAGAGACATTTTCCGAAAATTTATTTTTTAAAGAGCCACCATAGTGAACTACATATTTTTTTTTATTTCATTAATTTGATTAAAAAAGACTTAAACGCTATTAAAAACAATTATTTCAAAATTTAAGTAACAAACATAAAATATAATAAAAATCCATTAATAAAAAGTAATAAAATTTCTTGAATTAACGAAGACTTTTGGTCAAATCTTTGAAATTTGGTGTATACTTTGTTAAAGCTGTTCGCAGTAATTCTGTAAGATGCTGATTGGTCAACTGTGAACGATATTTCGACTTCACGAACTTCATTGTGGAGTACAAAGATTCACAACAATATGTTGTACCAAAAATTGAAATTAGACGGCAAGCAGCTTGTTTCAAGTGTGGATATTTTGCCTCTGGTACGAGTTTCCAAAATTCAATTATAGAAGTAACTTTATGGTGCATTTGCAAAGCCTGGTCCTCTTTCATATCTAATAACTCCAATTCCCCAACCGCTTTTTTAACAAGTATTACTTCAGAAATTGGAAATCCATCTTCAATAATATCACAAAAAAATGGGTTCACAAAAAATGCAAATGTAGATTTAAAACTTTTCAAATCTTCAAACCTACATTTGAAATCCGCTTGCAATTCTTCCAATTTTTCACTGTATTCGTTTACTTTTTCTTCTGTGATATCAATTTTATTAGCTTTTATTCGTGGAAAATGAATTAATATTTTCGACCTAAGATCGTTCACAAAAAGACGAAGTTTAGCTTCAAAACTAAATAACGTTTGTGACAAATCAATAATTATCTTTTCTTTTCCTTGTAAAGCCAAATTTAATATTTGCAAATGTTCCGTAATGTCTGTAAGGAACATTAAGTCAGAAAGCCAAGTTTCATTTTCTAATTCTGGGTATGCTATTCCTTTTTCTTTGGTAAATATTATGATAGGATTTAGGAGTTCCACAAAACGGTCCAAAACATTGTAAGTTGACAGCCATCTAACAATACACCATAAGGAGACATCATTGGGCAATTCATCTGTTTCATCATTTAATCTTAATTCTTCTAAAAAGTTTTTAAATTGACGATTTTGGCATTTGTTCTAATTAAATTCACAATCTTCAAAACAATCTTCCACACATTTTCGTATTTAAAGTACTTCGCTATGAGATGCTCGCGATGAATTATGCATTGAAGAGATAAGAAATGAGGAATATTTGGATCTCTGTTTAAAAGACCAATGAGACCTTGATTTTTCCCCATCATTGCAGGCGCTCCGTCTGTCGCAACACTTACAAGTTTATCACGCGCCAATTCAAACTTGTCCATCACTACATCAAGCGCAGTTTTGACATCGATACCGCGAGTTGTTTCTTTAAGAGCTACTAGGTCTAAAATTTCTTCCTTTACTTTTACGTCAGAAGATACAAAGCGGACAAAAACGGCTAATTGCGGAACATCCTGAATGTCAGTAGACTCGTCGAGAGCTAAACTGAATGCTGTACAATTTTTTAAATCACACATCAAATTATTTTCAACATTTTCGCTAATTTGGCCAATTCAACGCGCAGTTGTACGACGTGACATAGGAATACGTGAGATCAATTTATGTAGTTTTGAGTTATCCGGATCCAAAACTTTAATCACTTCTTCCAAGTTTCTCTTAATAAATTCACCTTCTCCATATGTACGTTTAGCACGAGCTATATTCCAAGCTATCAAAAAACTAGCTTCGTTGGCACTGTCATCTTCTCGACTAAAAGAAGACATTAGTCCTTGTTGGTTTTGAAGCCCTGATTGCAATGACTTAAGTTTTTCTGTTCGCAATTTTGAATTGAGTGGATATTGAATTGATAAGTGTGGATGACTTACTTCATAGTGTCGACGTAAATTGGTTACTTTGTAGTTGGAAATTGTAACTTTACAAATAAGACACAACGATTTACCATTATTGTCAATAAAAAAAAACTTTTCTGTCCATTCTTCTTGAAAAGTTCTATTTTCTTGTTTGTATTTTCGTTTTTTGATGTTTTCTGAGGTCATTGTA
>CAUHTR010000918.1:79465-98504 GCA_959609185.1 Schmidtea polychroa | reverse complement strand
GTGGTCAACACTGTTTGGCATGTTGTTGTTGTATAAAAAATTGATGTTAATAAAATGTATACTGTTATGATTTTTATTGTTGACGATTTTAATTATTTGTTAAATATTATTATTATTTGTTAAATATTATTATATTATTTGTTAAATATATTATTATTTGTTAAATATTATTATTATTTTTGTTAAATAGTACTTATTATTTGTAAATATTATTATGTTATGTTTATATATTATTATTTTATGTTTAATATATTATTTGTTAAATTTATGTTTAAAAATATTATGTAATACTTACAGGTTCAGTGCATGCACAGTGCAAAGTAAACAAGCACTGAGTAATAATGACATGTAAAGGTCATTATTTCATCATGGTTTGTATAAACAAACATGTAGTGTCTTTTCCTATCCTATCTCTATTTTCATTGGTCGGTTAATAAACCTGTAATATCTCTCTTATATATCTACATTCATTTTTTCATCACTTTTAAAAATCTATAACAATATTTAACAACATGAACACACAAAAAATATTCAAAGAGTTGACGGAAAGATCGTTGGAGGAATTAATGGTAAATTTATTATTTATTATTTTATTCTTTTAATATGATTATTAGGTACTAATCAACAAATTAAAATGAATATCGAGGACAAGCTGTAGACATGAATAGAATAATGGTAATTGTTTACTCTTATTATCATTATTATTTTTATTATGCTTTTAGATGGAAATGTAATAAATAACTTCTGTGTGCCGATGCTGGAAAATTTCTTTCGAAAGGACGAAATGTAAGTATTTATTTAATTGTAATAAGTTTTTAAGTTTTTTAAACAATAGTAATAATAAATAATAATAATATTAATATTAATAATAATAATAATAAAAGAAGAAGAAACTTATGAAAAGAAGATTTATTCATGAAAAGAAGAATTTAAAATAAGATTTATTTATGATGATTTTGAAAGGAAGATTTATGAAAAGAAGATTTATTCATGAAAAGAAGATTATGTAATTTTGAAAGGAAGATTTATGAAAAGATTTTATCATGAAAAGAAGATTATTTATTTATGATGATTTATGAAAAAGAAGATGTATTAAATATGATGATTTTGAACATTATAATTAATAACTTTTATATATTATTTATGAAAATCTATTTTTAGAAAATGAATTATTTATTTATGAAAATGAATTAAATTATATATTTTATAATATTTTTTATAAGATACTATTTAAAAGTCAATTTTGAATAATATCTTACAAAAATATCTTAAACTTTAAAAATGATTATTATCTTATTATTTTTAAACATTTATGATAAAAATATTTTCATAGGTTTGACAATCCAAAAAAAACTTTTGTAATAGTCAAATCATAATGACTGCGATGATATATGGAAAGATATTATAGTCAAAATATAACGGTGTCACCTACATCCGATGCCCTAAATGTGAGGTTATTGAAGTTATAACGTATAAGGAATTTTATAATAAGCATAGACTCCATCTCCAACAATTTAAACCTTCTAAGAGTCTCTTTCTATAGCTTATATGAATCGTTTGTTAACAATAAAATAATAATAATAATAATAATAATAATAATATCAACAACACTAATAATAATATCAACAACACTAATAAATAATATCAACAACACTAATAATAATATCAACACTAATAATATCAACAACAATACTAATATCAACAATAATAATATCAACAATAAGATAATAATATCACCAACAATAATACTAACTCACCAATAATAATGATATAAACGAAAATAACTAAACTAAAAGATCAAGTAAAATAAATTAAAATGATCAAATAAATAATCTAATTAATATGAATAAAAGAAAAAATAATGAAAAAATCAATTCAATACCAAGTAAAAAATCTAAAGTTATTGAAATAATCAACATAAATGATGATGATGAAATAATCAACATAAGTGATGATGAAATTGATAATAATAGTAGTAGTAAATTTATTATAATAATGGTAATAATAATAATATTAATCAAATAGGTTATGGTGTCGTAGATGTCACCAGTGATTTAAATAATAATCATATTATATTAAAAATGGACGTTCGTCTTTTAGATTTAAAAACGGTCTCTGTACCAGACAATTTAATAAATAAATTAAATTTATATGTAAATAAATTAAAATCATGTAAAATTCAATTTTGTCTAAAGGTGGAATTTATAAAAGATGATGAGTTACAATCTTTTGTAATCTCGAATTCCGCCCGAGTTTGGAGCGATACATTCATTGACGAAGGTATTGCTCGTTTAAATGAAAAAATAATTAAAATTAATGAGGAAAGGTAGTAATTGGACTATCAATAAAATAGAATACATAAGCTTTGTGCTGACTAAATTTGCTAAATAAGTCGGTTAAGTGGTAGAAGTTTATTGGAAAACCCCAAAATCTTAAGAAAACTTAAGCTGTCTCGTTAATGTAGTTAATAATGACCACTTCTGCTTTTTGTATAGTTTCTTGTCAATTATTAAAATATGATAGTATAAAATAGGCAAATAGAAATCGCCCTAATTCCTACAATCTTTCTGAAATTAAATTTGATTCCTAATGATATGCCGATGGAAACTATCAAAATATAGTAAATTTGAACAACAAAATCCGGGTTATAGTATTAAATGTCTTACTTATAACGAAAAGGCTTTGATTGACATTCCGATGAAGATGCAGTTATGAACATCCCTTATGATATAATATATAGAGTAAGATAGTAGGAGCCATACTATCAATTTATTATTAATTGAAAAGAATGATAATTATCATTATCTTGGAATCACAGACCTAAATAGATTTCTTAATTGTAGGAATAGTTCAATCACTCCTGTTAGGATTTGTAGTCAGTGGTGCCCTAGATGTTTAAACGGTTTTAGGAATGATGACGTTTTAATAGACATAAGGGCTTTGCGATAAAAATCAGCTTGGTACTACCTTGTACACATTGCCTAAAATAAATATTTAGAATTTACTGATTGGGTAAAACGTTACTCTCCCTTTGTTATTTACGCTGACTTTGAGGCTATCTTACCTAAAGACACTCGCTACTTTCAACGTCATCTGCCTATTTATGCCGGTATGCTTTTTATAAATAATTTCACGGGTGTAAAAATTTATAAGTCGTTCACCGGTTTTAGATTGTGTCGATCATTTCTTACTGAAATTGAAATGATAGGGAAAATATTGTAACTCCTTATTATTATAAAAATTATCAAAAGAAAATGATAATTAAAGATGAGCAACAATTAATGTTTGAAAACAGCACATCATGTTATTTGTGCAATAAGCCTTTAGTTAGTCCAGTTAGGGACCATGATCATTTTACCGGTCTATATCTGGTGCCGCTGTACAAACTTGTAATCTGTCGAGGCAAATTAGACATACCTTCCTGTAGGATTTCATAATTTAAAGGGTTATATCTGCATCATATCTTGAAAATTTGGCCTTTCAAAATATCATTCATGGAATATTAGTTGTATTCCTTTTAACCAGCGAGAAAATTCCTTAGTCTTTTTGCTAGGATTGACTCATTAACTGTTAAATTTATAGACTCTTATCAATTTGTCAGCGAGTCTTTAATAATGCTGTCAAAACTTTATCATCTTTACCTTGACCGAATCAGAATTTCAGGGTACAATAATAACTGCAAAGGGAATTTTTCCTTATGATGCCGCAACTTCATTAGAGGTTTTGGATAACACTCATCAGTTACCTCCTATTTGGAAAGATGTGACTCCGCTGAATATGAGACAGCTCAGCGAATTGGGTTTAAAACTTCATGTTACTTCACTTTTCGATTACATGATGGTTTATTTAAAACTTGATGTTTTCCTTTTAGCGATCCGCTTTTTTTCCAGCAATTTAGAGTTAAGTCCATTGCTCATAAACGACTAGAGCCATTAAATTTCTTAGGGATTCCAGGATGTCTTGGAATTCAGCCTTATAACTTTAAAACTCTACAATTGAGCTCCTCACCGATATGGAGATGTATAAACTTTTTTCGAGGGCCGGTATCCGTGGCGTGACTAACTTTGGTAACTAAACATTATGTAAAAACAGACCCGGATACCGCTTTGCTTTACATAGATATAAATAATTTATACGGTGGGCTTTTAAGTCAACCATTACCTTGCAGTGACTTTGAAATGGGTACTGATGATAATTTATTAATAATATAATTGTTGAATGCACAACGGTTAGATTTAGATCTGCTTGATTATGGTTATACCATAGAAGTGGATTTAGAAATACCGACGTCAATTCACGACAAACGGGACGATCTTCCCGTTGCCGCTGAAAATATGTGTGTACCGGGTTCAAAAATAGAGAAGCTGTTGCTTACACACAGCCCCAGAGAAATACGTTCTTCATTGGAGCTTCTACCAATATTTATTAAATTAGGGTGTTAAAATATCAAAAACACATAGAGCAATAAATTTAACAAGATAAAATTTTCAAAATTATATTACACAAATACGGCGTTACGAGCAGCGGCGACAAATGAAACTCGATAAAATTTTTATAAATTATTAAACAACAGTCTTTACGGCAAGACTGTTGAAAATCTTAAAAAACGTATTAATTTACGTATGTGTAATTCTTCACAGAGATTATTAACATCCTGTTCGAAACGACTTTTCGTAAATCCACGAAAATCGATGTGATACTTGATTTTGGTTTTATTGAGGAAGGACATAGTGTGTTTGAATAGACCTAGTTACATTGGTCAACCGTACTTGATTTATCCAAACTCAGGATGTACCAGCTGCAGTATGAAGAGTTGCAAAAATATCGCGACGAATTCAACTGCGAAATTAATATCGTTGCTGGAGACACAGATTCCTTCTTCTTGGAAATTAAAATTGTAGTCTTGACATTCTTTTACCTGCGATGATTAGAGATCAATTATTAGTAATTTCGAATTATGACCCAAATCATCTTTATATAGGTAGGGAACCTTGATTCTGTCATTGTTAATTCAAAGACGAGAATAAAGGGTTATTATATAAAGATTGGGTGTTCTTGAGACCTAAATGTTTACAGTTTGATGGGTGATGGGAAAGTATGAGGCTAAGGGGATAAGTATGAAAGATACTGGACTAACACACAGTCGTATCTAGATTGTTATTTAAATGATAAAATATACACAGTCCCTCAGTTAGAATAACGTCAAAAATCACCAACTTTTAGTATTAAAATAATAAAAGAGCCTTGACATGTAGAGATGATAAGCGAATTGGGTGGATAAAAATCAAAGTTTGGCATATGGTCATTATAGGGGCGGTGACCCCGTTATATTATAAGATTCAACGGACGTATCTCAGCAGATGATACAGATGATTTTCCATGATCCAGCAGATGATAATTATTTTGGACATGATTATTTTCGATGATGTGCTTAAATTATTTAATAAATGTATTAGTCATATTGTCTTGAATATTTTTTAACAGTAACTTTGTGACAATTTATACATTGTGTGTAATAATAATATCTTAAAGTTTTGTTAGTTACTTTTATGACCTTTACCCAGTGTGTTAATAAATTTTAGTGTATATTTAAAGTATAATTTCTTTGTTAATGTTTTGTCTTGAATATTTTTAACAGTAACTTTGTGACATTTACCTTTGTGAGCAGTACCCATAATAATAATAATAATAATAATAATAATAATAATAATAATAATAATAATAATAATAATAATAATATTAATATTAATAATAATAATAATAATAATAATAATAATGATAATAATAATAATAATAATAATAATAATAATAATAATAATAATAATAATAATAATAATGATAATACTAATAATAATAATAATAATAATAATAATAATAATAATAATAATAATAATAATAATATATGTTTTATTATATTGTTTAAAATTACCCTTGCGAGTTGTTGAGCGAGACCAGTACCCTTGTTAGCAGTACCCATAGGGGGACAGAATATTTTGTCGGATAAACTCGGAGTATATAGATTAATAATAATAATATATCGATGAGAACACTAACTTGTTGCGTGTGTGGACATTAATAATATTTTTATACATTGTGTGTGTGACCATAGGGGAACAGAATATTTTGTCTGAGTATTGTGTGTAATAATTTTATTTTATTTAACCATCAAAATAAGTTTTTAAAATACCGCAACGTAATATATTTAATAATTAAAATTTCAAAATACCGCAACGTAATATATTTTTAAAATACCGCAACGTAATATATTTTTAAAATACCGCCACGTAATATAAATTTTAAAATACCGCAACGTAATATAAATTTTAAAAAAATTTTAAAAAAATTTAAAAAAAAAAAATTAAAAAAAATAAATTAAAATACCCCCCCCCCTTCCCCCGGGGGGGGTAGGGGGGTATGACGTCTTATGTCTTTGTGATGTCATCGATGACGTCATATGTCTTTGTTCCCGGGTCCACACAATACCCTACTAACTTTAAATCATAGTCAACTAAGTCATTATCAATTGCGTTTTGGTGTATTTAATTTTCAATTGTTTTATTATCAATTCGATGTCTTATTGACAATGCCAAAATCTGATTCTGTGCTTGAAAACCAAAAAACTTTGACTGGATCTATTCAAAGAAAATCCATTGAAGAAAAAATATTAAGATTTGTTAGTTTTGATGCAAAAGGTTTTTATTGTATTTAAAAAAATAAATCTATTTGAGAAAGTTTACACAAGACAGAATATGACAGGCTTCACCCAAGCTTCTTACTAAGTTTGGATGAACATACCTCCGGTCAAAGAGGAAAATGCATGAATATTAATGTTCATAATGTCAATGAACGAACGTTGATCGTTTGGAATGATCGGGGTTTTTCATTCCTTAGATTACTCCAGGATAATAAAAATGGCGAGCAAAAGACTAAAAGAGTTTGGCTTGGATTTCAATACTGATATTGTGGAATGTAAGATTGAAGGTGCAACATTAATGGTTAAATTTGGAAATGAAATTTCCTTTTATCATCAACAGTGTATTGAACATTGGATAAGCTTATTAGTTTGCGGTATTCGTTATGAAGGTTATAATTATGATGTTGATGAAATAATTTATTCTTTTCTTGGAAGTGACATAGAAACAAATGACTTCAGTTCGAGGAGCGCAACTCAAAATCTCCTCTCAAGAATGATAGATAACAAGCATTCGTTTACAAGGAGTACAACGAAAAATCGATGCGATGGAACAGCCTCTTGGTTATGATTGAGAAATCCAAAATATTAGAACAAAAGCGCATACCTTAGCGATATCAACATTAAACCATGAGATAAAAGATAATACTAAATAAATAAATAATATAACCAAAAAAAGTTAGAGCTACCTAAAAAAGGTATTCCGAGTTTTAAGATAAACACTAAGTTTAAAGCCTTTGAAGCTAATCTTCGAAAATCTGACAATTCGCAACTTTTTGTTTGATGCATTTCTATTAATAAACCCAACAAGCATGGGAACTGAAAGGTCCTTTTCAGCAGCAAGTCATCTTTTTCGAAAATTACGTGCAAGAATTAAAGAAAAGAATTTGAATGCCTTTTGCTTCTTGAAAATTAAAAGAATGTCTTAACAAGAGTTTGCGAGTGTACGTGTTTCTTAGTTAAATTATTATTAGAATTTTCTATATTTAATAATCACTTTGGTTTTCAAAAAGAATTGTGCACCAATACCTTATTTGGTGTCCATAATTTGTTCTGCAAAATTGCAATGCAAACTCACTGTCATATTTTTATTTTACATTGTTTCACAATATTATTGTTTTTTTTTATATTTCATTAAAATTATTGAGATAAAATAATACAAAATTACAAATATTAAACGCAAATTGAAAATTGAGTGTCACCAATATATGCTACGTAAACGGAACCAACGCAAAGTGAGGGATATTAATGTATATATTCAATAAACATAAAAACTTTAGAGAAATTATTTCATAAATTTTTACTTTAATTTCTCTTTTTTTCGAATTATATTTATTAAAAAATCACGTGAAAAAGGATTTTCCATAAATTTGTGAATATAAAAAAAACATCGATATCTTTATTGATTGATAATGAATGTTTTTATAAATACAATGCCAATTGAAAAGAAATCAAAGGTGAAAACTGAAAGAAGTTCTTATAATTCTTTTTTTTATTTTCATAGAAAATTTACATTGTATTTATTATAAAAGCTTGACTAATTTTACTGATTCATAGTCAAGCCTTTTAATAAACACAAGGCCAATTAAAAAGAAATCAGTAGTGAAATTTGAAAAAAGTTCTTATAATATAGAAAATTTAGTTAATTTTTGGATATAATTATTTGTATGTGTATTTCTATTATTTTTCATTTGAGTATGTGTGATATCGGTCGTTTAGCAATCTTAAGGGATCCTTATACAAATTTGTATATTTGTTGCCATTGTATAATATGATCACTTTGTATATGATCAAAATATGATCAAACATTGTATAAAATCACTGCCATTGTTAATACCTATATTGGTTTTATCAAATTATATTTTGTAATCATTTGACGTAACCATTTGCAAATTTGATGTGCTATTAGCAGAAAGATGTGTACACTTCCAGATGCTTACACTTGACTGATATAATCAGATTGAGGAAATGAGAAGTCTCTTACTCATTCTATTTCCTCCATTCAATTAACAGCGTACATAAAATCAGATCAAATAATTGACTAAATGACAGACATCAATGATGAAAAAATTTCGAAGAAATAAAACAATTATACAATTTTTTTATAATTTACAATGACTTTTTGTAAAAGCTTTTAACTACAACTTTTCAAAAAAAAAGAAACTCAAATATACATATACGTTTATCTATAGATTTTTTGAAAAACTTATAAATTTGTTTAAATCCTTAGGCCCAGTTGACAAAAGGTTGACAATAATACAAAGTCTAGACGTAATAAATGAGGTTCATATAATATGGCTTACACGGATAAAATTGCCCATGAGAAATAATAAATGTTTTAAAGAAAAACATTTAATCGCATTTTTAGAAGATTGAATTTAATTTGAGAGAATCAAATTATTTTTATTTATTTTATTATTATTATTATTATTTTATTATTATTATTATTATTATTTTATTATTATTATTATTTTATTATTATTATTATTTTATTATTATTATTATTTTATTATTATTATTATTATTATTATTATTATTATTATTATTATTATTATTATTATTTTATTATTATTATTTTATTATTATTATTATTTTATTATTATTATTATTATTTTATTATTATTATTATTATTATTATTATTATTATTATTATTATTATTATTATTATTATTATTATTATTATTATTATTATTTAAATAAAATATTTCAATATCATTCTTTTTTAATTTGCGTTATTTTCATCAAAGACATTATATATACATATAATATTTATAAATTCACATTTTGACCCTTCAATGAACACATAATTGAGCAGTAGCAACATCATGAAAAATAATTATTTCTGAAAATGAAATAACTATTAATAAATAATAATAAAATAATTATCGAAAATTTAATTAAAATTTCTAATAAAGAATAGAAAAGAAAATTGCTTCTTTTCAATATGAAAAACCAATTGTATATAAAAGGTATGTTGATGATATTTTTCTGATATTTAAAAATAAGGAACATGTGAAACCTTTTTTGCATTACATGAATGGATTGAATAAGAACATTAAATTCACATGTGAAACTGAGAGGGATTCATCCATAGCATTTTTTGACTTGTTAACTAAACGTAAAGATGAACAATATGAGACAGAAAAAACCAACAGATACCGGCCTTTATACTACCCCAGAGAGTTTTTGTGAATTTAAATATAAAAGAAACATGGTGAAAGGATTGGTTTATCGATCATGGTGCTTATCTTCCACTTTTAAAAATTCAGTAAAAGTGTAGATAAATTAGTTGAATTACTGGTGAAGAATGTCTACTCAAAACGGTTTTTATTGTTAACGTTGAAAGAGACTGTTGATAAATGTATGAATAATACTATGGATTGTAGTACGAATGAATGTAAATTGACTGATATGTCGAATGATGTAGTGAATATGAGTACTTACAAACAAGATGAGCCAAAATATACGATGGTATTGCCGTATTTTGAAGGATATAAAGATTTCAAAAGAAAGATTGGTAAACAGCTGGGTACATTGAATTATAGAATTGTTTCAAAATCGTGCAAAGTACGTTAGTAAATCTCAAACGCCGGCTGGATTGTGTTCGGATCTCGTTTATCAATTCACATGTAATGGGTGTAATGCCACATACATTGGAGAGACTTCCCGTCATCTCTGTACTCGAGTTCAAGAACACTGTCGACCGAAGGGAGTGTCCAATATTAAGGATCACAATAAAGTTTGTATGATAGAATTAGGAATGTCTGATTTTAAAATCTTATCAAAAAATTTTATAATTGTTTTGAGCGTGTGATATGTGAAGCATTATTGATAAGAACTTTTAATCCTAAAATCAATGTGCAGAATGCAGTGAATACGTGTGTGTTGAATGTTTTTAATTAAAAGTTTGTATGTTGATGTAAATTGAATAATAGTTATGTCAAATAATTAAAAAAATAATTACAATAATATTTTTTAAATAATTTTAAAAGTTTAAATATAATTGATTATTGAAAATTATTTTTATAAAAAAATAATAATTGTTTAAAATTTTTATTTATAATTTAAAATTTATAGATTTTATAATTTGTTTATATATTATAAATATAGTATAGTTATTCATCCGTCGTGAATGTAGGTAACCTGATGATGATAGTGATGATATCGAAATATATAGTGAAAAAGCTGTACGAATGGCGATTTTTATTAATAAAATCTTTACCGTGTTTATTTATGTAATTACCATTATTATTCTATTTCTTGATTTACAAACAGATCAAATGTTAAAAATTCTCTCTTTAAATGGTTCGAATTATTCAATAAAAGAAAAAATTTAAAAAAAAATAAAATTAAGTATGTTGAAATAATTTATATTTTTATATTTTATTGTTTAAATTTATTTCACTTTCATTATTTTAAAATTTAAACTAGCATTCATATTTGCAATAAATGCTAATTTGAATGTAAGGAATGTATATAGGCATAATTTACATTAGGACACCCCTTTCTGATGGCCTACAGTTCTCACATTCTTCATCAAGAGCACTAAACCTTGAAAAATGTTTTATATCGAAATTCGAAAGGTAAGCATTATTTTGAGCCTGTGACATTTCTGGTATTTAAGTAATTATTATTCACAGACAAAATCAACTTTGAAATTTCAATAAAAGACAAATAAAAGCTTAAACAACTAATTTCTTAAATAAATAAAGTAATAAACATGACAATGATTTAATTATTCAACAGCGCCTCTCAAACGTGCGTTGGAAGATTAATCCCTGCGCAAGGTTCAGATTCGAATTGACAAGTGTGCAGAGTAAAAAATTCAGGTTGTTTCAGTAAAGTGTGTAATAAAAGAAAAGTGTAAAGTGATAATTCCAAATAAATATTATTGTGTTAGGTGGATCGATTTGATTAATAAAAGAGTACCAAGGAGTCAGACAGTAATACCGACTTACACAGTTTTTCTGTAATCTCCACGTGATCATATCTCATTCATCATGATAATGGCTCCCAAATCTATCTTTTTTTGCATTTCCTTTTGAGCTCCCACAATAATAATGCTGTCCGTCATCATTTTTCCCAAGCACTCCCAAAGATCAAATTGCTATATGTTGTTACTCAATATCAATCACATTCCTCATTTTTCTTCATTTAAACAGTTTTAACTTTTCTTTAATTCAAACAAAATAAATTATATAAAATAAATGCCATATCAAAAATCATATCATTGACACCGAGTGAAACATTGAGCTTATGAACGTTTTTATTCTACAAAATTCTGAATAAAACAAAAATTTTCAAAACAAATTTTCACTTAATATAAATAAAAATAATCGATAAAATATCTCAAGTTTTTGTTTTTTTGCAAAAAAATAAAGAAAAAAATACAAAAAGTTTTTGCTTGAAATAAATTGAGAAAAAAATTTCAAATCGATTTTATCTTTATTTGTCTGAAAATTCGTAACAAAAACCATTAATTTCCCATTCTGAATAAAAATAAAAATTAATTACCTCCTTCTTATTAATTCTCCAAGGAATTCTCATAACGATTTCGTCTTGTTCCATTATTCTACTTTTATAAAATTCTTAGAATTACTTCGATTTTACAAAATATATTTATTTCCTTAGTGATAAAATTAATGAATGTTAGGATATGGGTGAGTATCGTTCAGCAATAATAAATACATAATAATAATAATAATAATAATAATAATAATAATAACAATAATAATAATAATAATAATAATAATAATAAGAAAAAATAATAGTAAATATTAATAATAATGATAATAATGTGATATTCAATGCGATACTAATTTCGAGCTTATTTGTCTTTCATTGGTATCTTGCAAGAAACTCAATCCCACCCATAATCGAACACAAAAACTTTGCCATCACAATAAATAAAGTTATTTGTGATCACTCACAATTCCATGTGTCACAAAATGAGTGTAAACACAATTAAAGTTTGTATTGGTATCCGATGGCAGTAAGTGATTAAATAGAATCAATTAGTTTATGATTTTTTGATGACTAACTCAATAAAAGAATATTGAATAAAATGAGTTTCCATTGAGCCTGGTTGTCGAGATAATAAATGTATTTAAATATAGAAATGTGAAAATTTATAGAATAAAATCAAGCATAGTAAAATGTTTACACAATTAATGAAAGTTTAAAATTTTTTAAATATAATAAATATTATATAAATATTTTTTTATAAATAATTTGTATTGAATGATTGTGGAATGATGAAAATCTTTCTAAAAACTTTGATTAAATAAATAATTTTTATTTTATTGCAATTTTTAATTAAAATATTATTCAATTATAATTATTGACGTTTATAAATAAATATTAAATAAATATTAGGAGTTCCGACAAAAAAAATTTTTTTGTTGAGGTAAAATATAAAATATTGTGCTAAAGTATTGATTGAATAAAAAATAAATCGAATTTAATATAATTATTATTAGTGAAAAATTTTCATCAATCATGCCATCACGCTGAACCGAATGATCCAGGATCAATTTATTAATTAAGCAAAAATCTAAACGAGACAATATTGATTTATTGATAAAAATTATAATTGAAAATAATTTTATTTCAAAAAGATTTTATAAAAAAGATATAAAAAATTGATTATAAAGTGAAAATCACCGGCTGGGCTAGAAACCTGCATGTCATTGTTTTTTATGGTTTCCATTTGTTTTAATCAATTAGAAATTAATTAATAATCATTTTAATATTAACTGTATGTTATTAACATATCACTGTTAAACTTGTTTGAAAATAAACCCCATTTGTATTATGGCACTTGACATCCCTTAGTATATAAAAGATTGTATATGAACATTAAAAAGCCAACATTAAAGCAATAAAGATATAAATATGCAGCATTACCTCGCAAACATTTTCTAGTTTTACAGCAAAATTTATTATCGTTTAAAACTTTCATATTTAAGAAAAAAAATCAATAATATTATTCTTTGCAAGTGCAATAAAATACACTCTACAGTGTATCTACAGAGTCTACACTATAGAAATTGAAAAAGTGATAGAAAAATTAAAAAAGAACAAATGCAATTCATAACTAAAATGCATCCTAATATGTATTTATGAGGAAATGAGATACATTTCTATAATAACTTTATTTTAGATAATTTTTAGAAAAATAATGATGGCGAAAAAATTGAGTTTCACTGAAAATGAGGAACTATCATTATAAGATTTATATTAAAGTTAAAAATAATTAGTATTATTATTATTATTATTATTATTATTATTATTATTATTATTATTATTATTATAATTATTATTATTACTATTTAAAACAATAAAGTAATAATTTGAGCCTTTTGCTGCGAATAATTTTCGACTATAAGATAGTCCTTGTCAATCTTATAGTCGAAAATCTTTTGATTAAATACATTATTCGCTGCAAAAAACTTAAATTATCACTTTATTGTTTTAAATAATAAATGCTGCTACCAAGAAATCATCACTTTATATTATTATTATTATTATTATTATTATTATTATTATTATTATTATTGTTTTCGTCTATGACAAATCAGAAGAATTTCTTTGTAATTAATCGCATCACACGCTTTATTTATGCAAAACCATTGTTTGTTAAACCATTTAACGTGTCCAATAACTTGAGATTGAGCCATGATTGAATTGGAAACATTGGATAATTGTTCAACACTTTGGCGAATAAACATTTGAGTTGTGTTGATCTGTTTAAGAGCTCGATTAAATAGAATATCATATTCATAAGTTAGCAAGTTTATCTTTTTATCGCTAATGTCATAAATGGTTTCAGATAATTTACGAATATTTTTAAATCTATGGGGAAATTTCATAAAAATATTTTGGAGTTCCTCTTCTGTCATTTCATGATTTACAGAAATTAAATCGTTGATTTCCAATCGTTTTGATAAACTTTGAGAAATTGAATTAATGTCAATTAGAAATTTTGAAATATAAATAAATTCATAAAAATCTTGATTATCTATGACATTTACATTACTTCCATTAATAATTTGCAACGATCTTGTTGAGCCACGATCACATGGACAAGTTTCACTGCTGAAAAGACATCTCTTTGCTATATTGCTCATTGAAATACGATATATCAAACATTCATTATCTTCCATATTTCACTAAGGCCGAAAATTCAAATCTGGTATAAAAATTACTCTTTAAAACAACAATTCTTCGAACCAAACCCGAATTACCAAATTAAATCAATTCTAAAAAACTCACAATATAAAAAAAATAAAATACAAAAATAATAGAAACCATATTAACATAATTCTGCACACAGACGCGAAAACAATCAACCATCAAACTGCCAGTCAGAGGTAAATGTCCTTCCCTTTCTGACTGGTCGAAACAATTATTATTATTATTATTATTATTATTATTATTATTATTATTATTATTATTATTATTATTATTATTATTATTATTATTATTATTATTATTATTATTATTATTATTATTATTATTATTATTATTATTATTATTATTATTATTATTATTATTATTATTATTATTATTATTATTATTATTATTATTATTATTATTATTATTATTATTATTATTATTATTATTATTATTATTATTATTATCATATAGAGATATTGTGGAATTCATAATTTCTGTTATTTGAATTTTACAGTTGCCTAAAAATCATAAATAATAACATTTGGAATTATTTTCATTTCATTTTCCCTGAAATATAATTTGAAAATTCCAGGAAATAGAAAAAGGGATCAAATGAAGATCAAACAACAATATTATCCCGATCACTGATCGAAAGATTGTGGCGAATAAATTGAGGAACTCATCACAAATCCGATCCCATATGTAAATAATTTATAATTTATTTAAATTATAACTGAAATTGAAAAATCTCTAAAGCAAATTTATTTGAGATAAATTTTATTGAAAAGAATATCACAAAATTTATTTAATGTGTAGCTTTGTTGTTTTAATGCACCAATTTATTTCTTCCGGCATATAACAGTGAGAGTTGTGAAAATTAATTAAAAATTAATAAATTTATTTTCAAATACAAACATCAAAGCATTTTGGAAAGAAAATAGAAAATGTTCCAATTGGAATCAAAAAATTTTATTTGGTTGAGGAATCCTTAGAATAAATTATTTAATGAGAAAAATTGTTTTCACAATTAATTATTATAATTGAAAAACAAAATTCACCGTTTGACCGACGAGACATTAAAGAGACTCGAGAAGCCTATAAGAAAGGTGGAGATCAAATCGTCATAGATTTGTTTTATTGTGAAATAAAAAAAAGAAAAAAAGAAAAGAAACAAAAGATAAAAATCAAATAAATAAATAAATTTTTGTGTGTTTCTAGGAAAATAATTTTTGTCAAATTAATATGATAAATAAAGTTTCAATATTGTTAGATCTTAGTCATTAAATACTGAACACAAAATATTTCTCCTACAGAAATATAAATTCTGTATATTTTCATCATGCTTGAAATAGATACAATCTCATTAATTAATTACGATATTTATTTCATATATTACTTTGAAGATTGAATTTTTAAAAAAAATATTTATTAATTAATTAATTTAATTAATTAAAATAATTAATTAATTAAATTAATTAAATTAATTAATTTAGTCAATCATATATTATTTATTTATATACTTTTTAAATTAGTTAGTTATTTAATTATGAATTAAATAATTAATTAATTATTTAATAAATTGTTTAATTATTAATAAAATGATATGAAGATTCCATTAAGATTTTATTAACATTTTGCAATATTAGTAAAGTTTCATCAAACTTCTGAATCTGGCTCTCCGTGTTCGGTTGCAAAATCAGAAAGAAAACCAATAAAAAGAATCTAACTATTGGTCACAAGAAAGGACACTCCGTTCACAATATTTTCTAATTATACTTGGGGTAGATTTTCAATGAATTTCACTCCTAATTGGTCACTTATCGTCCCTACTTTTACAAACTGGTTGTCATCAATCCTTCGGGACAAACTATCAATTATTGGAGAGATTCCAAGTAAAATGATTTATGCAATTAATTTTCCTGTCAATTCCGAGATTTTTTTAATGACTGATGAATTTACTTTGAATTTTATTAATTAGATTTCTGTTCCGGCACCTTCCATGGTTCTCACATCATGTTAAGCCCTAAATTATTAATTATATCGATTATTTGTCTTGTGCGCTTGTTTGAATGATTGAAAAATCTTTGAAGTTGTTTAAATAAATGAATGATAAATACATATTTGAATTTATTTATAATCTAACAACTGATGGTCACCGATACGAAATTGTGAGGAAGGGGGGGGAGAGATATTTTCGTAAAATATATTTTACTTTTATTAGGACTCAAAAATTTTATTGAAGTCACACATATAATTATTTAATTATTAATTACTAATGTTGGATTATTATTTTGCAAGTCCGTTTTCAGAGTTCTTCGAGTTTTTCTTTCGATTTATTTGTTGTGTTCTTATTTAAACAAATGAATCGAAACCCAACACAGAGTAACTTTATTAAACTTCAATCAAAATTACAATTCGTCACTATATTTACATCTTTCTCTCCAATAAATCTTGCTCGCTAAAGACAACCAAAAAAGAGCAAAAGAGAGAGCAATCACATTTTCTGGTACGATATTTAAACTTTGCATTCAATTACTAAATTTCGTCCTCCGATCTCTGACTGACTTCTTTATTTAATTTCACTCTAGTTTCTTTGACCAACTGGCGGCTTGCCTGTTTTTGAATTCTCTTTTTATACTTTTTTTGAGAGTATAATTATCTACAGAATTTGGGATTCGGGAATCTTGGGTTAAGGTTAGGGTCTAAGGTTAAGGTTAAGTTAATGTGACTTCGCTTCCCTATCTAATCCGGAACTCAATAGGCTTCGGGTTTCCTTCAGCGCTCGGATTTCCCATGGGCTCAGACTTTTCATTACGGATTAATTAACTTTAATTAATGTGTTTTTTTCGTTATAACTTTCCTCTATAAACTCCTTATTAATCTTTCATTTTAATTTGTCTTTCAATTTTTCGTTCAACCATACCCGTTTCCCCAGTTCCGTATTGATTTTATATATTGATTTTATCCGTATTGATTTTCGTACTAATCCCATAACTAATAAGTTTTACAGAGTCTATACAAGCTTTGCGATATCCACTGCAGGTCCCAAAATTAGACTAATTTGGAACTTTTGGATCTCATCAGTACTATGCAGGAGACTCGAAGATTTCTCTTCAACCAGGTAAATATAAAAAGTGTTTAATGAACTTTATTGGATACTTTACTTAATAAACTGAACGTCTCATCTTTTGAATTACAGCTTGGTAAGCAGAGAATCTGTTCACTTGCAAACATGGCCCATACAAAATCATTTCAACCACTGCGCAGAAAATCTGTGCAAACTATTTTCTTAACCTCTTTTCAAAGATTCTGGACTCAAACTTTCAAATTTCACTTGTCGGATGTCCATAAAGAGTCCATATATTGAGTTAATTGAGTTTATTTAGTACTTATTGATGTCAGTCGAGCAGTTGAAATATATTACAAAAATACTTAATGGCTATGGATAAAAATAATATTTAATTATATTATCCAATAGAATCACGTCAATTATAAATAAATAATTCTTAACACAAAACCTTTAATAGATGACAAAATATAAGTAGCTACAACTTCCAAATTTTAAGCGGAGCCAGAAATCGCTATATTCGGCAAACCATAAAGCACCAAATTTGATTTAATAAAAGATTCTGACGGAGACGCAAGAGAAACATTTTTATTGAGTTCAGGAACTTGTTCAACGGAAGGATTTCTAATTTGTTGAAGGCATTCTCCAACATTCATTCCTTCATCGAGGAAACCTGAATTGCAATGTTTACACAATAGGGATGCCATAAAATCTTACCGGAAAAGAACGTTTTGATCTCCCATTTATTCCAATCTATCAAACCTGTCCATTGATTACATACAAAAGATTTGACACCCATCAAACTTATCAGTTGAGCCGCAGTTGTTGCATCTTGACTTCTTAAATCTTGTTTACTGGGAAATTAGAAACTAACCTACACAATACCAAATTTACAGTACAAGTTTACCTTATAGCACTGGACCTTTGTACAATTCTCTCTTTAGTTTTCCTGGTTTGCATACGATCAAAGCAACATAAAAACTGCAAATCTGAAACCAATTATGGTCATATATTTAATTATTAAATACTCGATTAAAACAAGAATATAAATATAAAAGGATGTTATCTGTATGATGTTATTCTTAATCCTTCCCTGGACCTAT
>CAUHTR010000918.1:0-79455 GCA_959609185.1 Schmidtea polychroa | reverse complement strand
GCTTCTTTCCTAATTGCATTAAAAAAATAAATGTCTTCGGTGATTAGTTTATTTATTTAGTTAAAAATATATCTAACTTACATTTTATTGAAATAATTCCAAATAAAAAATCATTGAATTTCATAAAATTCCTAAAAACACCTGAAATTTTATTATTATCAATGTTATATTATAAATGCTGACTAACAGTAATATTTAAGAACTTGAATAATGATCTCATAATTATATAAAATCAAAATTCAAGTCTTAAAAGTTACTTGAAATTAAAAAAAGTACCTGAAAACCATTTTTAA
Organism: Schmidtea polychroa; assembly: GCA_959609185.1. Lineage (NCBI taxonomy): Eukaryota > Metazoa > Platyhelminthes > Tricladida > Dugesiidae > Schmidtea > Schmidtea polychroa. The sequence continues at coordinate 79,162 of CAUHTR010000918.1, read as the reverse complement.
TAAATTGAATAAATGAAATTGAATAACTTCATTTTCACGTAAAGGGTGACTCACCTCAACTGGTGTGCATACCAACTTGAATTATAGAGGTTATTAGATTTCGGAATTGGGTGCACAGTATACAAGTGCACAGTAACTCTATTTAAAATTAATGATATTTAGATTTATTCTAATTTAAATTTAAACCTTTGCAGACATTCAATATTTCATGTTTATAAAAATGTAATTAAAGCGAACTCGAGAAGGATCGCATGAGAGAGAATCGCGATGGGATCCTCTTAGTGGCGCCGACATCAGTATGTGATGAATGGTTTCAGGGAGATAAGAATAATAGTCAACGAAATAAAAAATAAAAAATCTGAAATTTATGACTTCTATTCCAGACAACTCCAATTTCTACTTTGAGAATTTCTTTTTAAAGCCTATTTTTTAAAACTCGAAACCGATGTCAGCATAATAAATTATATATTCAATCACAGAATTGGGAGAACGGTGCCAGTTGGCATTAATTCTTATAAATTATTCCACAACTTTATTGATCCAGTAAATTAATTAAACTTTTTATTTTTGACAATTATTTTCAAGAATTATTTGAGTGGAGATTGAAGCCGCATAATTTCCTATAGAAATTTTAACATTTTTGTTGAATTAGAGACAAACGGAGTGACTAATCGATACGAAATTTTGCACAGATATAAAACTAATAATATGTGATTTTCACCAACTTGCTGACTTCACTCACCAATACAATTTGGACACAATGATAATTATAGGAACATTTTTTTCCAATTTCACCACTGATTATTTTTTCCATTGAATTTATTAAAAAGAGAGCTTGAAGTGAGATACTATTCACTTGAAAAAGGCAGTGCCGAAAATTTGAGAGTATCAACAAACATCGATATATTACTGATTTGTAGTCCTTCAAGCTCTCTTTTTAACAATAATAATTGGCCATGTAACTTTGAAATAATGTAATAATTACAATTTTTGAAATATTTTGATTATTTACGCTTCAATCTCCCCTTAAATTAATTAACTTAATTAATAATCAATATTGCCGAATTATTCTTAAGAATGTCACATACAATACAAATAAAGATTCCTTCAGATTAGTTTAAAGTAAAAATATCTATCTATCTATCTCTTTTTTTCTCTCTCTATCTCTCTCCATAATCTCTTATGATCCTTTTCTCATTGTTTGTCTTTGTTATGGTGCCCAGATTTTACTGACATTGCAAATATTACCGTTAGCATTCATCATGAGGAGTTTTTGCGGTGAAAATAGAGAAATGATATTCTCCGTGTTGACATATATCATAGAATTAGCTTCTTTGAGGTAGAGTTCCAGTTCACACATTGATGGGCATTCATCATCCCCAAATAGGACCGACCCAACGTGGCGTTATTTGCTGTTCACGCACTACCGGAATTGTCATTTCCTTTTTGAAAAACGACCCTAAAGAAGGACTATTGGAACTCGAGGAGTCTTGAGATGGATCTACGAGAAATCTCATTTGATTCGTATCGATAGCCAAAGAACCGGTTGGTAGCTGTGATAAATTAATTGCATATATTTACACATATATACATTTATATTTTTATACTTGTCGGTTTAGAGGAATGATTTTAGTGGACTTTTTATTAATATCTCTAAAGGCTACAAGCCTATGAGGAACCTTTGATTTTTCTTTCTTTTTCATATCTGTCATTGAAGGTGCATCCACCGGGTCAGATTCACTCATACCTAAAGGAGGCCAAATATAAGGTTACCAATTATACATTTCCTCTAATAACAACCCTTCAATCTATGATGTAAGACTTGTAAACTGAAATCCCTAGAAATTGATGATTTTAATTTTGGAATAGATTCTAAAGACGACACTGACAAAATGTCATCTATTAATATTATTAATGAATCTTTTCCAGATTGGACAGCCGTTTCTTTAGTAGCTTTCTGATTACTTGGGCTATGGCTTTCGTAGCCAAGAAAAAAGAAATTTCCCAACTTCTCAAATATGGGACTCAAATATTCTTGGAGATTTTTCATAACTTTTGAATAGTTTTCTTCAATTCCTAATATTTCCGTTTGAATGTTTGAATTCAATTTCTCCTGGAAGAAACTCAGATAAACATCCTTTCATAAAGGAACCGATAAATCGTTTACCTTTTCCACGAAGGCTCTTTGAATTTCTATTTGATTTTCAATTTCGGAATATAAATTTATTCTTTGTTCAAATATCTGGGTCTTATTCTCCACATTGAAGACGAGTTTTTCTAACTTCAATTGAAATTCCTGCCAAAGGGTTTGTAAACTCTCTATCCTATCTGGGGAGGTTGTTATTCGGCAGATCTTTGTTCGGTCTCCTAAATTGATGAGAAATGTAAGATAAGGATTGAAAGATCTACTATGATTACCTGTGGCCGGTTTATTGCTCGGTTTGGAAAGGTTGGCCGTTTTGTGCTTTGTATCAATAAAGGCACAATAGAGGAATTGCCGATTTAGGGAATGCTCAAATATTAGAAACCCAGAAGTTAAATATGATAAATCCTTTAACAATTCTACAGGATTTAATGACACGTTTGTCATTTTCCAAGCCTATTGATAAAATCATATTTCAATTAAATTATTTTATTTCTCTGCGCTAGAAAATCCTACACTTTATTACGCTTAGATCTATGTTACAGATACTATTTCGACGCAGTAGGTTCCCCATATTTCATTCTTTTTGTTCCTTTAACGCAAAGAATGAAATCTTCAAAAAGCACGTATGTGTATAGAAATTCGTCCGACCAACAATGATAACAATATCTACCCCTCACACAAGACACCAATATTAATGACATATTTAACTTATAAAACACGAATAAAACCTTGCTAAAATATTATTATTTTTGATAAATGTAAAAATGTGACTATATTATCTAAGTACCAAAACAAACTTTTTCACACATATTTTACCAGACCTCTCTTACCCCATGTATCTTATCACAAGAAAAAGAGAATTTTTATCTGCCATTGTTTATTCAAAAAATAAAAATTTAAAATGTTATTATCCAATGCAAAATTTCCACATATCGAAAATTGACATGAGTGAAGGATGACCATCTGCTGGTATTTTCAAGGGACAATCCTGTATTTTCATCAAATGTCCCGTGTCCCGTTTTTGGCAAAATTTGTCCATTATTTTTCAAAATGTTAGAATTTTTATACTTTTTCTTCCACTTTAAGGCCAATTTTCCAAGGGGGTTGCAAATCAAAAATACCTACTAAGTTTTTCATTCAAATTTTAGCAAATTAAATTTTTTGGTAACTGAGATTGAAAAAGGTTACTACACTAAAATTATTAACTTAAAGTAATTTTATTTCAATTTTTCGAATTTTTTTACACAATTTCCAATATTTTATATTTAAATATGCCTTTCAATGTGTTGTTAATAATTTTAGATTGTTTATAGTCAATTATGAAAATAAAAGCTTCATTAAAAATTTTCATAAAAATCAAAAATTCTATTTTCAGCATTAAAATTAGTCTTTTAACATTAGTAATTGTTCTTTTATGTCCAAAAAGTAAAAGTTTAGTCTTATTCGTGAAGGAACTACAATATAACACTTAAAAAATCAGTTTTTAAAAAAATGTAGTTAGTGTAGTAACTTTTTTCAATCTCAGTTACCAAAAAAATTAATTTGCTAAAATAGGAATGAAAAACTTAGTAGGCATTTTTGATTTGCAACCCCCTTGCAATTTTCATAAAAGTTTACCATAAAATCTCAAAAAAGAGCATTTTTTTCATATTTAATATCAGTAAAAAGTAAACTGTTAAATACCAGCACTAACAAAAAATTGTTGTATTCATAATTGTCATTGTACTAGTGTTTTTTTACAAGTTGTTAATCCAATTTAAAATTTTGATTTAAAATTTTAACTTTTTTATCGTTTTAAAGCTACTTAAATTTCAGATGTGATTCATGAGCATTCGTTAAAGTTCAGGTTAAATCGGCTTTAATGAAAAAATTTACAATGTCCCGTATTTTCTTGAAAATGTCCCGTATTTATTTTCAAATTTGCATATTCACCTTACATGCATGTTTATTATATGTTCTGTTTGTGTGTTAAAGTTAATTTTTCTACAAATTCGATTTCTATATTTCGTGTAATTCAACACAGATAATTTTGCGTGTTTCTATAATATAAGTATTTTTAATATTATAACTGAAATTCCTTTTGGATGTTGAGGGAAAATTTAGGTTTTACATTATAACACATACTAAAAGAAAAACATGTTTTAAAGGTTTGACAATATATTTTTAATTTTTACATTTTAGTTTATTTTTCTTTAAATGTTAATAATTTGCCTGCACGTAAATTCTTCTTGTTGGATGGAAATTACTAGAAAGGTATACAACTATGCATTTTGTAGATTTCTACTATAGTATTGCTGTTTTTACTCTATTAACTTCATTGATGTATGTGCCACGCAAATGTTGCGAGGCCAAATTAACCTACTTTCCGTGATCAGGTTGAGCTGAAATTTGGCAAGTAGATTCGTTGTAGAGAACACTGCATGCTACCAAAATGTCAGATTGATCCGATCCGGGAAGGTGGGTTAATTTTAAAAATATTGATATATCCTTATTTCAATATAAATTCATATATTCATTAACTTCGGATGAAAGAGATAACGTAATTATATCTAAAATATGTTTAAATTAAGGGATTGAAATATAGAGAGTTTCAAAAACCATGTTTTAATGGTTGATATTTTTATGATTTCATTTCGCTGAATTTTAACAGTTATTTTGTTATTCGTATACCATTAAGAAATTCGACCTTTTTGTGAGCGACACAAACCTATTGAATCCTTAATTTATCCAAACTTGTTTCAATGCAAATACTGCTGAATAAATCCACCAAAATACATTATAAGAAATAAGTTCTGAATCCTACACACCATTCAATGGAAAGATTTGATCGTCTAATATGTAAGTATGCAAAGTTTCAAGTCGATTGGACATAGGAAATTGGGTTAGAAATATATATCACATGATTTGATGTACAACATACAAGACAACATAAATAAAAACTTCCAATTCTCAAAAGCACAAGTTTTACTAAGAAAAATAGTTGTATAAAATTTATATAATAAAATACGAAATTAAATCGAAAAATCTAATGATATAATTATTTACTTACACTAGACTTTATGAAAAAAAAATCCAAAATTAATTCCTTCCAACAAAAAGTGCCATTTCACTCGATAAAGATAAAGCCGTAATTTTGGGTTGCATAGAATTAATTTTTTGATCTTTTGTCAGAATAAAAGCAAATCAAATATTCTTACTCGCTATTGATAATCATTAAATTTGTGAATGTAAAATTAATGCCGATGCCAGTGCTCAAAGTTGCACTTAGTATCGGATTTTGGGTTCTCGATATCAAGGACGATTGTTAGAAAATTCAAAAACTTACACAAAAATATTTTGTAATTAAATAATTTTTAAAAAAGAAATATAAATTAGCTAAACATACATGGCAATGATTTAATTATAAGATAACGCCAATCAATCATTCTTTTTACGATATATTTCGACAGTTTTCCTGTCATCATCAGGTGGGATATAATAACTATATAAATTATGGATTTTAAACAAATTTATTTATTTTAAAAAATATTTTATATTATTTAATAAAAATATTTCATTTTTTAAAAATCCATAATTATAATTCTATATTATTTTTAAAAAATTTTATTAATTAATTAATTTCACAAACATCAATCAATACATACAATATACAAAAAAATTATTTAAAAACATTTAAAACACAAGTATTCACTGCATTCTGCATATTAAATTTTGGATTCAATGACTTCAACAACGCCTCACAAATAACACGTACCCAAAAATTATCGAAATTTTTTAATAAAATTTTAAAAATCAGACATACCTATTTTACTCTTAAAACCCTTATTGTGCTCACTAATATGGGTCAAAGCCTTTCGGTTTACAATGTTTTCGAGCTCGAATACAGAGATGATGGAAGTCTCTCCAATGTATGTGGCATTACACCTATTACATATAAACTGATAAACAATATCGGAACACAATTCAACCGCAGTTTTTGACTTAATAATAAAAATATTGTGTACTTTCCATGAAGTTGACACTATCCTATAGTTTAAATTCCCTAACTGCTTTCTTATCTTCACTTTATAATCCTTAAAACCTTCTGAGTACGGTAATACTAACACAAATTTAGGTTCATCATCCTTGCTCACACTATTTAATTTATTTAACTCATCAGACTCACACACCTCAACAACATCACACCCAGATTTTCTCAAATATGTATTTTCTCCTTAGGATTTTTAATAAATTTGTCAACAGTCTCTTTCACCATAATTAATAAAAAGGATATTGAATAACCGTTCTTCATTAACAATTCAACTAATTTGTCAACACTTTTTACTAAATTTACAAAAGTAGAAGACAAAGACCATGCACGATAAATCAACCCCTTCACCATATTTCTTTTATACTTGAATTTACAAAAACTTTCGGATGAAATATAGAGACCAGTATCAGTTGGTTTTCTATAAATCTCTGTCTCATAGTGTTCCTCTTTGCGTTGTATTAACAGATCCAAGAAAGCAAGCGATGATTTTTTCTCCGTTTCACATGTGAATACAATGTTTTTATGTAGACTATTAATATAATGCAAAAACGGGTCAACATGCCTCTGATTTTCAAATATAAGAAAAATATCATCCACATACCGTTTATAAACAGTGGGTTTCATACATTGGACAGATGCAATTTTCTTTTCTAAGCTTGTTAAAATAAATTGAAGCCATCGTTGGTCCAAAAGGAGAACCCATAGCAACTCCATCTATTTGTTGATACCATTCATTATTGAAAAGAAAATTGATTTTTAAAGTAGCAAATTCAAGAAGTTCAAGAAATGCTTTTCTATCCAAAATATAATGTTCAGAAATGTTTTCTTTCCATATCAAACAATTCCATTTTAATTGTTTCAACCGATGGTACATTAGTAAACAGACTGCAGACATCAAACGAAACCATAATTTCATCCATACTTTGTCTATCATATTGTGCAATGCAGGAAACAAATTCAAAACTATCTTTACATTCAAATTCTGATCGTATTAAAATTTGGATATTTTATACTGGGCAGTGCGAATCATGGATAAAACGTGTCTTATAGGCACGCCATCTTTATGGATTTTTTTCTTCTGTCAATTTTGAGAGGTTATAAATAATAATAAAATTTTATTAAAAAAAATTTAAAAATTTAAAAATTTAAAAAATAAAAAAAATATCTTTTTTCAAATTAAAAAAAAATTTAGTCAAAATTGTTTTCTCAGAATATCGATAGATTTATTAATTGATTTCGATAATTATCTCGACAATTTTTCTCTGGAAATTTATAATCCATATTTAATTGGAAATCGATTTATTTTATTTTAGACTTACAGAATAAAAATCTCTATTAAATAAATAATAATAATTATAATTTAAGATATTTACGTAAATAAAATTCTACCGGAAATGTTGTGTTCAATTTTTCAATTATTGATTTATATAGTGAGGACTCAGTCAAATTGGATTCTTCCCGTTCGGATGTCCTGGTCATGTAGTTGCGTTGCATCACAATCGCTGCCAACTGGCCCATTGAAGCTTTGCGTAATGTTCTTGATAAAATATGTCTCATTTGAACGGCTGTTCGGCAGTTCTGGTGCAAGCAGAGAAGTTGGGCAGAAAGTTGACAATCGAATTGACCAAAAATGTCAATTAATAATTCTGTTGCTTTGGCAACAGACTCCTGAAAAGAAATTAGTAACCCTTAGACTTTGTGTGTACCTTTAACTTACATAGAATTCATGGGCAATGGAAATTGTTATGGACTGATTTATCATTTCAATAGCTTGATTCAGATATTGACGGTTTTGGATCATTTGGCTTTTGGCTTTTGACATTTTGATAGAATTTCGGTATTTCTTCTCGGTATTGTTGCTTTCCAGTAATTCGTAATTATTGTTCTCGATACCTTTGATATTTGATAATTCGGACTGATTGATTAATTTGGATCTTTGTGTTTCCAAAAGATCTTCGATGTCCTGTAAATTAAATAATTTAAAAGGATTCAAAATATTATTACGATTAAATACAAGCAGCAAAAACAAGAAAAGAAAAAGAATGAAATAAAAAGGTTCTCTTTTGGAATTTAATTTAATTCTTTTTTGGTTCGTTTTTACCTTCTTTCTGTTAGGCTTTAGCATGGTTCAGAAGTAAAAGTTGATGAAAAAATAAGTCCGAAAGATTAATCAAGGAATTACTATGAAAAATAAAACTCGGAAATGTTGAGTTTATATAAAAGAGTTCTGAGGATTCTATACAATAATATATTATAATAAAAGGAGATCTCACTATTTCACTCCATTAACTTTTTAACTGTTTATGTCGCACATATGCGTCAATTTTAAAAGATAATTGTTATATAATTTTAATTCATGACCAAAACAATTTTGAAATATTTACAAATTTTTGAAAATTTCTAGAGCATGCAAACTTACTCTGCTAAAATCGCTAATTGGCGCCATTGAATGAAATTAATTAAGCACACACAGACGAGCTTTCAAAAAACCGAAACAGTTAATCAATAATACATTAAATAAATGGTAGATTATGATAATTATTACAAATAATAAATATTTCTAATTAGTATGACATTTACATTTAATAATGTCAACATTTCATTTATTAATATTAAATTTTCAATTAATAATGTTTTATTTAATTAATTATTTTTATTAATTATATTTATTTAATATAAACATTACAAGCTTTGTGATAACCAGTGGAAATCTCAATAGTAGACTAGTTTCGAGCTTTTGGCTCTCATCAGTACTATACAGGAGACGCAAAGATTTCTGATTGCTGATTCAACTCTATTGCATACTTTCCCTGCTACACTGGAAATCACATCACTTGCAAATTAGCTAAATCACAGAAAAAATATCTGCAAACTTGTAAACATGGCGTATGAAAAATCATATTCGCCTCTGGCGACACCGTCATACACAGAAACTGTTTACAAGTGCATCCGTAAACCTTTAGCATTTTTTTATTTAAAATATTAGTTAAGATGAATTATAAAACAAAACGACTGCAATGAAAGTATAAATAATAAAATTAGGGAAAATAAGGAAAACATTGTTTATGCTACATTATTAATTTCTGTATAGTTAATAATAGATCATAACTTTCAAAAAATGTTTATTATTAACCCTTAAACCACTGAAATAAAATTACGAGGACAAACCAAACTCAACCAAACTGACCGTTACAAGCAAGCCATGTGTTTGATCGTGTTCAACCCTGCAAGTTGTGGTGTGCTGTTTTACAGACGAAAAACGGTCTTACTGTTTGGAATGCGAAAATGTTTTGATTTGAATTGAATGGGGTTTTTATGATGACCGCCTGTAGACGGTTTTAGTGGTTAAAGGGTTATAATGCTGAATTTCCAATAGATTTAAAAATATTTTTAATAATTTACCAAATATTAAAATAATTTCCATCAAATTAGCACAATAAATGTAATATAGATAAATATAAAAATACTCTTATGACATATTTAATATCTTATTAACTTTACAGAATTAAATAATGTAAGACAATAAAAAATATATTTTCCTTATTATTTTTCATTTTACAATTTAAACTTTAATTGAAGTCATTTTGTATTATTTTTCAAGTAAAAATAATTATAAATAAATGATATTTGAAATTAAATGAATTCTAAATGAAAAATTAACACTATTAAATGAAATATTTCCAGTGTACCAGTGAAAGTATACAATAGAGTTGAATCAGTAATATAGTTTTTATCTTTCCTTTCTTAGTTTCTTCGTGCGCCATTTGACATTGAACACACGTGTCACATTTAGTTCTCGACACCATGCCAGCATTTTGGTGATTAACACCCTTTCTGTATTCAACGATTATATCTAAACTGCTCAAATAATTTATCCATGTTTGGAATTGTGAAGTAATTGGCTTCTTGGTTGTCATCATGAATGTGATCGCCTTGTGGCCTGTCCTTAGCGTGAATCTCCTTCCGTAGATATAGTGCTTAAAATGAATACAAAATAGTATACCGCCAATAGTTCCTTTCTTGTAATGCAATATCCTTTTTCAAAGCTTATCATCGATTTTTATCCATACGCAATTATTCTCTCCTTTCCATATTTATCTCTTTGTGAAAGCACTCCTCCAATCGTATCAAAACTGGTATCAGTATCTAAAATGAATTCTTTTCTCAGATCCGGAAAGCATAGGATCGGTGTCGTTGTGAGTGCTAACTTCAATCCCTCGAATACGTTATTCGTTCCTTCAGTCCATTCGTTTTTTGTTACTCGAACCGCTACATAATTGTTCTAACATCCTTGCTTTCTTTACATACTCACTGATGAATCTTCTATAATAATTGCAAAGGCTTAGAAAGCTTCGAAGTTTTTTTATGCAACTTGGCTTCCCAAAGTTTTGTATAGCCTGAATCTTAGAAGGATCAGTCTGTACTCCTCCTTTACTGATTATGTGTCCTAAGAATCTGATTTCTTTCTGTATTATTTGACACTTTTCTGGGTTAATTTTTAGTCCTGCTTCCTCGATCGCTTTTAATACTTCACTGAGTATTGTATAATGTTTTTCTTTACTATTCGAATAAATCAGAATGTCATCCAAATAGACCATTGCTCCATTTATTTTGCCTATTACCTTTGTCATCATTTCCGAACGGCATTCTATTGAAACAGTATTGCCCTTTCTTTGTTGAGAAGGCTGTTTTCTCTTGCGCTTCTTTGTCTAACTCCACTTAGTAATATGCATTACCAAAGTCGATTGAGCTAGAAAAAACTGACCGTCCTAAAAAATCTAACATCTCGTCTATGTTTGGCATTGGGAATGACTGCCTCTCTGTTACTGCGTTCAGCTGTCTGAAATCCAAGCATAGCCTAATATCTTTTTACTCTTTTTTCCATACGAAGATCAACGGTGTGTTCATGGGGAGTTGCATTTTCGTATAATCCCGTTTTAGTAAAAGTTTTGTATGGCTTCTCCAATTTTTGTTTCCAAATTTAATGGTTGACGATATGGTTTTATGTTTATCAATTCACCTCTTGTAATTATCTTATGTTTTATTAAGTGCGTTCAACCCACATCTCATTTATCCGCCATAAACACGTTTCCACTGTTCGTTATTATTTCCTTTAATTTACTACCCTCATTAATCTTTCTCCATCCTTTATTTGTCTGCCGAATTTTGCTTCAATGTTACAAATATAGTTCTTATCTTTTTCACTAGATTCGATATCTTTCTTCTTTGCCAGCCTATATCCAAATGCTTCTTGTAATTCTACTTCTCCAATCACTTCTGGAGTAACTTTCTCCGCCACAATGAATCTAACTTCCTTGCAAATATCTCCAATAGTTACTTTAACTTTTGTTCTTTCAATTGTCTCTATCGTACTTTCGTTTGTACATCGTAACTTATGGTTCTCGTAACTTGTTAAAACAGTTCACACTCATTACGTTATTAAATGAAACACTAACACTATTAAATGAAACATTAACACTATTAAATGAAACATTAACACTATTAAATGAAACATTAACACTATTAAATGAAACACTAACACTATTAAATGAAACATTAAATGAAATATTAGCACTATTAAATGCAAAGGTCAAACTGATAGATGAGAAATATTATATTGCTTTTAAAAAAAATCTTGTTTAAATATTCATGTGAGAAATATATTAATAAAACTTAATTGTAATATATTCTAAAAATTAAAATTATTGTCATTCAAATTAAATAATTTATTCAAAATTAACTTTTGGTATACGTTATTAGACATGTTTCTATTGTTCAGTTATTATTTGAAAAATTCTAAATTGCAAAATGCAAATTCTCATTAAATAAACAGAGGATTGTTTTAACAGTCAAAATGTGGAATTCCATTTTAAAGAACCCCTGTCAAGTTGTGTCTGGTCAATGTTTTATCAAAAAGAGAAAACATTTAATTTTAGGAATTTGAATCAAAACCTATTTGCAAACATTTAGTATGTAGGGGAGGGATTGAGGGGGGGGGGGGGGGGTATTCTCCACTAAAATAAATTTTAAAAATATATTTTAATAGACTAAAATAAGTCTGCAAATTTTCCAAGAAATTACGATTCCCTATATCCGCTAGAAAATAGCTGTGAATATTAATTGATACTTTGCGGGAAAATTCAGCTGGGGAATTAAAGGGGTTCCAATTAACGAAAAATTGCTATAAATTTAGTTTCAGAGATGAAAATTAATCTAATTCAAATGAGCCTAATGGGTGGGATTATGCCTGAATGGAAAGGCCTACAAGGAATGGCTATTTTTGGCATTAACTCACTCACGGTTTGCTCAGGATATTTGTATATTTGTATAACAATGCTTTTTGTTTCTCAATTAAAATATTATTCAAATGCTGATTATTAGCTTTATAATGCGTACGCGGGATATAGCCTAACAAGTATAATAAATAATTTAAATATTATTATTAATACCAATGGAGGCTGAGACCACTGGTTACGTTTATTAGGATACAATTCCATTGCTCGGAGTTTCATTACATGACCATATTTTATCAAGCACTAGAATAAAATAAAATTAAAATAATAATAGAATAAAATAAAATTAAAATAATAATAATAATAATAATAATAATAATAATAATAATAATAATAATAATAATAATAATAATAATAATAATAATAATAATAATAATAATAATAATAATAATAATAATAATAATAATAATAATAATAATAATAACCTCAGCATTGATATCAGGGATTTGTGAGCATATTGTATGTACATCACTGAGGTGACTGCAAATTTTATCACAAATTCCGTTGGTTACAATTCTCCATTCTTTGGATTCCGTGTCAGGAATGACATCTTCCACATATTCATCGATGATCTAGATATTGAAATAAATTTGTAAAAGGTTTGCATTTTCAATACTTTTAAACCCCGTACCGTCTAAAATTTTATTACAAAAGAATAATAATAATGCCTTTATTCTTTAATTATTAAATATATGAAAATTTGATTACATTAAAAGAAATATTTACATATATATATTTTTAAATTTTACCAAATTATGACATCCTACTCAAAATACTGCATATTTATTGTACGAGATTTATGTTTATGATCATTTACTGATCATTTATTTATTATACTGACAAACTATTTTGTCTACCTTCATTTTAATTAAAATACTGATCGTTTTTATGTAAGCCAACGCTATACTGATCATTTATATTACTTACTAACATTTAATTTGACATATTGATAATCTATTTTAAATTCTGACCAATTAAATAGCAGCCAATTATTATTATTATTATTATTATTATTATTATTATTATTATTATTATTATTATTATTATTATTATTATTATTATTATTATTATTATTATTATTATTATTATTATTATTATTATTATTATTATTATTATTATTATTATTATTATTATTATTATTATTATTATTATTATTATTATTATTATTATTATTATTATTATTATTATTATTATTATTATTATTATTATTATTATTATTATTATTATTATTCATTATTAGTATTCATTATTAGTATTCATTATTAGTAATTTATATTATCATTATAATTATTTTATTACTAACTTGCATCAGATGGTCTTTAGCTCTGTGTTGCAAAACCTTTTCAGCAGTTTCCTCAACTGTGATAGAAAACATTTCTATCAAGCAGTCACTAAGCATTAATTTCGTACGGCACAATTTGCGGTCAATTGGTAGGTTGAAAGAAGAATTCTACAACAGAGAATGCCATCAAGAAGGACATGAAAAGAGAAAGAAATGTCAAACCTCAATTGGAGAACAAACCCGGTAGATATCATCGAAAATAATCTGATAAATTTCTAAGCATTTTTCAATTACTGTTAATTTTTTCATTAATAAAGATTTGAAATTTGTTTTTTCGTTGGGTTTCATTAGGAAATTAAATATTTCTAGTTTTTCCATTAAAATCTCGATTAAATACTTGAAACTTTTATTGGATTCGTGCAGGGATTCGATTTCTTCTAACTTCCCGAGAAACACTTCCATCATCTCATTGACACTTTCCTGAAAATATTTTAAAATATATTAATTTCTATTTTAATTATATTTTTATTTTCAGTAATGAAAATATATTTATTCATGTAAAGGAATTTTATTTAATTTTAAATTAATTATTTGTTTGTTTTTCATTGAAAATATGGGATAGATCGGTAAAAATGTGCATTTTGTCATGTATTCTGTTGATTATGAATCTGTCCAATAGTGAGGTTGTTTGAAAGGTTTCTATTCCCTAGGTCCGGTTGGACAACGATCTCTTTGAAGGCATTGATCCAATCAGACAATCTGAGATGCGGTTAGACAAGAAGTTATAACCTACGGTGTAAAAGGGTTGACTATGAATCAGTTAATATATCGATGTTTCTGATATTCATGAATTTTCGTCACAACCTTTTCAATTGATCAAAAAAAGATCAAAAGGGCAGTGCCGAAAATTCGTGAATATCCAAAAAAACATCGATACAATGCCAATTGAAAAGAAATCAGTGGTGGAAATTGAAAAAAAGTTCTTTTAATAATAAATTAATAATAGATAATTGTTCAAAAAAAATACTTAATCCCTTATAACAATAAATCGTATAGTAAAATTTTATTGTTTCAATTTTTTATACAAACTTGATATCTAATTAAAATATTTAATGACATTATTTAAACAAATAAAATTTTTAACGATAAAGAAAATCTTTTATTATTCTAAAATCCATTGTAAAACGCAGTATTGCCAAGGATCTGTCACCACAGTTTACTGTCAAATATTTCTTGAGGCTCTCTTTCCTACCTATGAAAACGGTAACATATCAAGAGAAAATTCCAACTAAATGCAAGATGGTGCACCTTGCCACATTGCACGAGCAACAAATACCTAGTTAGAGAAATATGGGATTTGCTGCTTCAACTGTGATGAACAATGTCCAGGCATGAATCTCATTGAAAGGCCTTAAGAAAGCGACAATGCAAGTCAACATCAATTGCAAGTTTATTGGTCGCCCTTCAAGAAGAATGGGAAGCCATTCCCCAAAAATCAATCAATAAACTTATACATTCAATGCCACAACGTGTAATTGCTCTGTTTTATGCTAAGGGTAAATCTACCAAATAATAGAGATCTCTTTTTCATGAGTGTTGAAAATTATATTTTGTCTCGGGTGTCCATTTACTTATGTCAATGCACTGTACAATTTCAATTTAAGATGGAAAACAGAAAAAACATACTTTAAAAATTTAGTTGGTTTCTAAAAAATCCAAAGTGCTTCATTTTATATATTGTAATTGTTTGTTTTACAGATATTATATATTTTATTATACGGACTAAAGGTCCAAATATTTACGCAGAGAATTGCAAATATGTAATGAAAATAATTTCAATGCCTAAAAATTTCAAACTTTAAACAAAAAAAATATAGAATAGTTTTTCTTTTTTTTTGCCCAAATATTTACAAATTTCCTATAAAACCATAAATGAAATAAAAAACATTTGCTGGAAATTAATTATAATTATAAGCATTTAAAGGTTTGAAAGCGTTATAGAAAGGATTCCCATACACTGGGGTTTTCAATTAATTAATTAACTAATCAATTGTCAAGTGCATTTCATTTACATTAATAATTAATTAAAAATTAAAAAGAATAATTTATTTATATATATGCTTAATCTGGGAATTTCAAATCAATTTATCGATTCCCAGACAAAACAGCCAATAACCGATTGAGCACGGTGCTGTTCGGATTGATTGATTTAATTAATCAATAATATTCCAACAGAATTTTCTGGCCAAAGAAAATAAATAATTTTGCCAGTCAATTAAACAAAATAAAATAAAATATTCATTATTTTTATTAGTTGTTTTACTAAACCAGTTTCATTTTATTTGTTGTTTTAATCAACAAATTCAAATGGAAAAAGTGGAAATTTCAATAAAATGAAAATTATTATATTATACTTTTTCTCTTTTGTCGACGAGCTCTCTCTTCAAGGCAGTGAAGATTGAGGATTATATTTAGTTATAAATAGGCGACGTTTTATTAATAAGCATGAAATGCAAGCCGCCTCGGTGACATTTTAGTCAAATTTCTCATCTTGCTTTTATTATCAATTAATTGAATTCCTAGACTTTTATAATCGCTGTCTCTTACTGCTATGGAAAGAAAAATGTTCCTTGAATAGTTATATATATAATATATAATTAATTAAATAAATAATTGACCGAATTGGTCAAATTATAAATCATTCGATAAAGAAAAGTCGATTTTCAGATTTCATTGAAATAAAAATGTCATGTTATCGATTAAAATAAATGTTCAGAGAAAACTTTTAAATTTTCCATATCAATTAATAATGTAATATTAATTACACAATGAAATGTTTTATAAAGTTTATGAAGTGGAGATGGACAAATTAATAATAATATTTATAATTTTTCAATTTATACATTATTAATTAATAATTGTCAAATATAGATGAAATCATGGGCGTCCGCGGGAATTTTTCTAAGGGGGGGGGGGCAAAAGCAACAAAGTAGAGAACTTCTACATATTAATGTAATACTTAAACATACAACAATTAGTATCATTTAAATGCTCGTTATGCTCATTTATGAAAACAAAATTGTTACTATATAGTATATACAATCAGATTAATAATAGTATATTGATGATTTCAATTAAAGTCATTTTTATTGTTGAAACATTAATGTGATTTTAGGAATAAACAGAATCAAAAAACATAAAAAAAGTTCTTTGTTGTATATTTTCCATAAATATTTATTCAATTATAAAAACAAATTACAGACTTATTCATAAATATTACTTTTTGAAAAGAAATTGCAAAAGTCTGTGATCTTAACCAAATTTATTGATCACTTTGTTCATTATTTTTCGCTTTCTTTTACTGTCATTGATTTTGTCACGATGAACACTATTTTCACATATTGTTGACCTTAGCCACGTTTTGACTTCTCAGTGTACTAAATGATCTTTCAACGGTGCAAGCTGACACTGGCAATGTTAAAGCAATAAGAACTGCTTTCTTAATAGCTGGAAAAAGGTCTGTGAATTATAATAAATCCATCATTCCATCGCGACTTATGATTTCAAAATCCGACTTTTTATTTGACCTCATCTCAAATCAAGTGCTTGCCTCAGTATCAAATTTTTCAATTTGATATTCCATTATGATGTTTTCTGTGTGAGTTTTGAATTCATCTTTTGAAAGTTTCAACATTTCCACTGGGTGAAGTGAAAATAGACTAAAATTGATTTTGTTATTGTCATTGAATCTGGTCTCCAGCGATGAGATGATTGAATCCAAGTATGGTATAAAGACAGATCTTCGAAAGTATTCTTCAACAGTTGAACCACCATTATTTGAACGGTTTGTTTGCCTCTTACATTGTCTGGGAATTGTCAACTGGATGTTTAATTGTTCTGCCAATTTCTCACTTTGATAAATAATGGTCTTAAAAAACTTTTTGACATTTTGTCAGTGCTGCATTTAGCTCCATTCTTTTTTATCAAAACTCACAAACCTTTCATCTTTATTTTCTCAAGTAAAATAATATTGTTCGACAAATACTTCAAAAAATGCAAAAAAATATTGATCTATAGTAGAAAATGAAGATACATAATTTGAATTTAAAAATAATCAATCAGTAAATAAGAAAATAAAGAATTTATTGATAATTATTAAGCTTTACAATTTGTCGATAAGTTCCTTTATTATTTTCATTATTAATCAATTTATTTATAAATCAATATTTGAGTGAAATAAATAAAAAAACCGGAAGCCTCTTTCTATTAAATTTTTTTTGTCTTGGGTATTTTCAAACTTTGCTTGAGCGCGTCTATTAAAATGTGTTTAAATTAATCGAAAAATGGAATGGTTTGGGAAATCTAGAGGGGCAAGTGCCCACTCTTGCCCCTTTGCAGACGCATACGGATGAAATTGAATATTTTTATAAAAACTTGATAAAATGTTTGGTTTCAAATGTTCAAAACTAAAATATTTTCATTGTCTAATTTGTTTGTCATTTTTACATTGATTATTTTGTGAGGATACCTAAATGATTAAATAAATTAATTGAAGAAAGTGGATAAAGGTAAAGGGGATGTTGTTCTCCAGAATTCTGAGAAACATGAGTGATAAAAAGAAATTGAAAATAACACAAAAATGACAAAATTAAACAATAAAACACGACACAGTCGTTCAAGATAACGAATAAATAATAATTGAAGTCGGAAAATTAAAAAGGGACACAACCAAATAAAATTTTATATCTCGATAGCCTTATCATATGAAAAAGGAATTTAGGATGACCCAAGGAACTGTGCTGAAAGCAAAAATCAAAATCAAAAGAATTATCTGTATCATATGGCAAAGTATAAAAGTTAAACACAACTTAGATTAAAAGAGAAAGAGAAAGAGAAAGAGAGAGAAAGAGAGAGAGACGGGCACGAAAAAACAGAATTCAAACAAAATGAAAAGGCGAAGACAAATTGAATTAAGAAATTATCGAAGAAAACATTGTCAATCGGAGAAGAAATTTAAATAAATTATTAAAGTTATTTATGGCTAATATCGAGTATTTTCAAGTTGAAGCGAGAAAAGCGACTAAATAGATTCTACCAATTATTTTAATTATTGACGATGTGACATTCCTCCCGAAGGATCGCAATAAGCATAAAATGATAATTAAAATAATAATAATTAAAATTGAATAAATTAATATTTGTTCTCTCTAACAACTAGATTGGAAAACGTAATGCCATAATGTAAAAAATACCTTTGGATTTTATATATAATTTAATAATTATTTTTAATGTGATTATATTATTGTTATGTAATTAATCGACAACATGACATTTTTATTTCAATATTATCTGAAAATCGACTTTTTTAGAAATTTATTAGAAATTTAATTAAATTAAATTAAAATTATTTATTTGCATTTTTGCCTAACATTCATGGTAATGATAAATAAAAATATGTAAATCAAGTGATTTCTAATAATTAATTATGTTAATTGGCGCTATTGTTAATAAATATAAATTTAATTACTAATTTCATTTTATATATTGAAAATTAAAATTTATTTCTAGCCCAAATTTAATTTTCTAAAAATTATACTCAAACCAATTTTGTTTAAATAAATCCAATTATTCTGCAAAAAAACCAACCCAATTTCGACTGTGACCAAGATCCAACGTTGCAATTCGTCTATCTAATAATACGAGGCCATAATTCATTTTCCCAATAAGATTATCGCTATTTAGCTGTTGGTTGGATAATTTAATTTCCGCCACTCTGTTTTCGGTATGATCTTTCATTCGCAACAGCCTCAATCGGATCTTGGAGATATTCTCATACTCATTCGCTTGATCGGTTCCAATCACAATCAATAAATCAATAATTTCAGTCCATTGTTTAAATGTGAAAAGACAGGAATTCTGTATTGATTATAAATTATTATTATTATTATTATTATTATTATTATTATTATTATTATTATTATTATTATTATTATTATTATTATTATTATTATTATTATTATTATTATTATTATTATTATTATTATTATTATCATTATTATTATTATTATTATTATTATTATTATTATTATTATTATTATTATTATTATTATTATTATGATTATTATTATTATTATTATTATTATTATTATTATTATTATTATTATTATTATTATTATTATTATTATTATTATTATTATTATCATTATTATTATTATTATAATAAAAAAAATTTCGACTATGACAAGGACTATCGTATAGTCGAAAATTTTTTCATTAAATACATTATTTGCAGCAAAAGGCTTAAATTATCATTTTATTGTTTTTATTATTATTATTCTTATTCTTATTATTATTATTATTATTATTATTATTATTATTATTATTATTATTATTATTATTATAATTATTATTATTATTATTATTATTATTATTATTATTATTATTATTAATAAATCAACTAACCATTGCATCGATGTATAAAAGTGCTTCGTCAAGTTCTCCTTGATTTATCATTAATTTTGCTTTCAAAAGATTGCATTCGGTATTCATTTTGTCATCATTCAACATTCCAGATAACTCTTCTGCTATGCAAATGACTTCAGCTGCTTCTTGGTTATATCCAATTTCTACAAGAATCCATGCAATCTTTATCCACGTTTCGTGAATGTAACCAAACTTGGTCAGTTTTCTATTTAAATGGGATAATTTTAATGGAAGGGTAGCTTGAGATTTAAAATTCAAAGGTAGAACTTGAGATTTGTTTTGTCTTTTATATTCTTCTAGATTAGCCTTGATTATTTCGACGCTATCAGTAATAATAATAATAATGATATTAATAATAATAATAATAATAATAATAATAATAATAATATAATAATAATAATAATAATAATAATAATAATAATAATAATAATAATAATAATAATAATAATAAAAAATAATAATAATAATATAATAATAATAATAATAATAATAATAATATAATAATAATAATAATAATAATAATAATAATAATAATAATAATAATAATAATAATAATAATAATAATAATAATAATAATAATAATAATAATAATAATAATAATAATAAAACTTTACTGGGCGCCATATTCTGGTATCACAAAAGGAAAATTAATAAATTTTTCATGGTTAGATATTGCTTCCTGATTGTTGAGGCGTAACGAAAATTGAAGCCATCTATGAAATTATTATTTATTAATTTACATTAAAACAAAAATTAATCACACCGCAAATGGATATACTGATTTAATAATTTTGCAGGAACGCTGTCGTCTGACCGAGAAATTGCATCCATCATGGATAAAATAGGAAATGTTAACAGTTCATAACCTTGTTCCGCCAGCATGCCTATTAGAGCGTCGCAGGACCCCATGAATTGCCCCTAATATTCAAAGAATGATAAATAATTATCTTTAAATTATAGCGTACGAAATTGGGAATATTAATTTCATGAAGTCCTGTGGATTTCATATAAACTTGGGAAGTTATAGCTTCCAGTGCTTCATCAGAAATTTCAAAAACCGACCATTCTTCATTGGTTGTCGGTAGCCAATCTGCCGGTCCTTTCCGTTTGGGGACTTTCAACTTAGTCTGTACCTATAATTATTATAATTCAACTTGATATCATATTGAAATTAATTTTACAGGCTCTGAATTTTGCTTTGCACTTTTATCTTTTTTAACTGCTTTATCTTTGGATTTTGTCGGTGATTCTATTTCGACTTTTGATTTTCCTATTTCTTTAATAGCAGCAGTCAAAGAACTCATTGTGACCTAAACAAGAAAATACAGAAAAGATAAGTAAAAAGTTTTCTTTTGTTGTTTTTACTTGCCACATGCGTACTGTACATTGACTGGCCATGATGAGATTATCCCTTGCTTTACTACTTGAATTTCCGAGTAATTTTGCTTGTGTTGTAAGGCAGATAATTAATTTTGATAACAATCGAATGTCACAAATATCCTCGATGGTTCTTGGTCGAAAATCTTCCAAAGAAGCCCCTAACAGATTATTACGATTATTAACGTTAAACAGGTAAATAATGTCTAAGTGGATAATAACATATCTCAATTACAACCAATCTCGACAAGTTGCCTTTTTCTTGCATTGTAACTTTTGAATGTAATTAAACATAATTTGATGCAATGTCACATACATAGGAATAACTAGCCGTCGTATACGTACTCGAGTTCTTAAACACTATCAACCGAAGGGATTGATTAATATTAGTAAGCGATATAAAGAATGAATGAGTAAAATAGGTATTTCCGATTTAAAGATTTTATTAAAATTGTTAATAATTATTAGGAACGGATTATATGTAAAGTTCCATTTATGAGATTGTAGTATCCGAAAAATACTCGTGTTGTCAATATGTTCAAATAATTGCGATGTTCAAGTTCTTGTGGTGTTTTGTTTCAAATGAATTTAATGATTAAATTGTTATGTTAAAATATAAAAATTATTAAATTTAATAAAAGAAATATTTTAATTTTTAATTTTATTACGGATTATTTAAAAATAAAATAAAAAAAATAATTTTTAAAAAATAATTAATTTTTTATTGTAATAATTATTCTATGCGTTCAAGTTATTGTTTTATTTGAAAAGTTAAAATGTTATTAGTAGATGGATTGGGCACCGCTGGCACAGGGCACCGCTAGCACAGTACCCCCCCACCCCCCCCGGTCGTAAAATTTTTAAAAAATGCTAAGTCTAAAAGTACATTTTTTTTTCAAGGTCAAATTTAAACAAAGACATATGACTCATCAAGGACATTGAAACAAAGACCATGACTCATCCGATGACTCATCAAATTTTTCAAGGTCATTTAAACAAAGATCATGACTCATCCTATGACTCATCAAGGTCATTTCCAAGGTCATCTGAGTCATCATATGACTCATCAAGGTCATTTTCAAGGTCGCATGACTCATCCAAGTTTATTCCCAAGGTCATATGATTCATCGCGATGAGTCATCAAGGTCATATTATTATTTTTAAAAATATTATTATTTTATTTTTAATTTTTTCAAAGTTCCCGCCAACGAAAATTATTCATTGATAGCTCATTTTAAAGCTCAATCCAAGACCTTTCGAATGAGATATATATCTTGTTACTATTATTATTATTATTATTATTATTATTATTATTATTATTATTATTATTATTATTATTATTATTATTATTATTATTATTATTATTATTATTATTATTATTATTATTATTATTATTATTAGTATTAGCTTGGTGCAAGACCTTTCGAATGAGCTATTGAAAGTACCATCATCATCACTATTGACAAAGTTATTAACATTTACCCAAGACCATTTTCAAGGTCATATAATTATTATTATTTTTCAAAAATATTAT
Source organism: Schmidtea polychroa (assembly GCA_959609185.1). Taxonomy (NCBI): domain Eukaryota; kingdom Metazoa; phylum Platyhelminthes; order Tricladida; family Dugesiidae; genus Schmidtea; species Schmidtea polychroa. The sequence goes on along the minus strand of CAUHTR010000918.1, from coordinate 56,017 downwards.
TAAGTGTGCTAGCGGTGCCCTACTATTTGGCATGCCAAAAGTTATCGTTCCCATCATTTTATTTCATCGATCGATAGCTTGTTTTGAAGCTTGGTGCAAGACCTTTCGAATGAGTTATAATAGTCATCACCATCATTAATATTGGCAAAGTTATTAACATTTTCCCGAGACCATTTTCAAGGTCATTTGACTATTTTATTATTATTTTTTAAAATATTATTTTTTTTTCAAGGTCAAATTTTTTTTCAAGGTCATTTATTTTTTCAAGGTCAAATTTTTTTCAAGGTCAAATTTTTTTCAAGGTCAAATTTTTTTTCAAGGTCATATTTTAAAATTTAAATTTACAGAGTTCCCGCCAACGAACATTATTCAACGATAGCTCATTTGAAAGCCCAATCCAGGACCTTTCGATTGAGCCATATATCTCATTATTAACATTATTATTTCTAAAGATATTATTATTATTATAATTATTATTATTATTTTTCAAAATATTATTATTTTCAAGGTCATATTATTATTTTTCAAAATATTATTATTTTCAAGGTCATATTATTATTTTCAAAATATTATTATTTTCAAGGTCATATTATTATTTTTCAAAATATTATTATTTTCAAGGTCATATTATTATTTTATTTTTGTTTTAATTATCGATTACGTAATAATTTAATTTTGTTTAAATCGTTAATTATATATATTTTTAAATTATCGATTACTTAATAATTTAATTTTGTTGAAATCGTTGATTATATAATAATATTTTTATTTTTGTTTTAATTATCAATTACATAATAATTTAATTTTGTTTAAATCGTCGATTATATAATAATATTTTTATTTTTGTTTTAATTATCAATTACACAATAATTTAATTTTGTTTAAATCGTTGATTATACAATAATATTTTTGTTTTTGTTTTAATTATCGATTATGTAATAATTTAATTTTGTTTAAATCGTTGATTATATGATAATATTATTATTTTTTTGTTTTAATTATCAATTACATAATAATTTAATTTTAACATAACTGTCATTAAAAATAATTTTTATTTAAAATTAAATTTAAAAACAAGTCAATAAAATATAGCAAATTATCAAGAAATTAATTAAATTTGTCTTAGAAATAACACTAAAACCTTAAATTTTAAAATATACTTTCAATTACTCACAAAAGGGTTAGTAATAATGTTAGTAAAATCCCGCTAACTCTAAAAAATTACCAATGAATTTAATGCTAATTAATAACCTAAAATTTGCCTAAATAAAATCATTAAAACACACCAGTAACTTTACGACCAGTACCCTTACGAGCAGTACCAATTGTGAACAGTACCCATAGAGGGAGAAAATATATTGTCGGATAAACTCAGAGTATATATATAATAAAACGAATTAACAATAACTCCATCAAATTGAATCTGTCAAATTATCACAAATTTTGATAAAAAATCTTATCGGTTGGATTTAGTGAAGGTTCGGTTAAGATGGTAATATATGATTTTTAAGGGGGTGTTTAAAATGGTAGAAATATTTGGTGAGGGATCGGTTAAGGTGGACATGTTTTGAAATCTCTATTTAAATCGACAAAGTTCTTATTGGTAAAATATCAAATTTTCAAGGGAAATAGTCAGTATTTAGCTATGAATTAATAATAATTCAAGTGAAATTATATCGTTTATTAGGCTGTGATGAATGTTATTGCACAGTAATTTAGATTTATGTTTTAGAACAAGTTTTTATTAATTATCCACTGTTTGATTAAGTCGTTTAGGGTTAATGATCTATTTACTTGGTTTTGACAATGAAATATTTGAAATCTTTAGAATTAATTTGGATTGATATCAAAGGTTATTTCTTTAAATTATTTTATTTAAGAAGTTATTTTATTCATTGTGGGGATATCAGTGAAGGAAATTTGTGATTTTAATTAGATTTCTAGAAATTAAATCGTTGAATATTAAGAGTAAAATCTATTGAAGGAATATTGTTATCGGATGGATAAATCTTTCAATGATATTTTGCTAAATTACCTTTGTTAAATATTATTTTAAATGACTAAAAAAGAGAAAATTAACCAATATTCATAAATTGATCGCACAAAATATCCCTGTTTTGGTAAAAGTTACTCAAAATCCCTATTTAAAAATGTTAACCATGTATTTCTCACAAAGATATATTACACCCAATGATCATCTCATTAAATTAGAAAAGAATTGTAACCCTATATTTCTAACTAATAAGCACCTTAATTGGTAAATTGATAACAAATGATCATGTTTCTATTATGACTCCTTTTGCCTCAATACAGGGATAGAAATTTACTCCAAATGATACAGACTTTCTACCAAAATTATCAATGAATATATTAATAACCATGCATTTCTATCGAAGTTATATTAACTATTGTAATGAACATTAGATGAATAAATTACCTATGAAATACTAAATATTCATATCTTATCTTTTGCTAAATATTATTTTAAATGACTAAACATGACAAAGTTAACCAATAAATTAGTCGCTCGAAATGAGAATTCGGTAAGTTACATTCGAAATATTCACGAATTTCTGATATCTATGATCATCCATTTCTCACTAAATTGCCTAAGAATTTTTAACTAATATACATGTGCTTTAATTAATATACTCTTGCGACATGTTGAATGTAAGCAGTACCCTTACGACAAATACACATAGGGGGACAAAATATATTGTCGGATAAATTCAGACTATATATAAAAATTTACAATATGCTATGGTTTTTATTGATTACTTTGTTGTATATTGCATTGATACATCAAAATGTCAGATAATATTTATAAATTAACTAAAAAATACACAAAAATACTATATTACCTAAGAATTCAGTTATGTTTCTAGTTAAATAATTGAGATAATTGGTATTACTATCAACTATATAAAAAAAAATTGTTATGAATCCAGGAATATTTAAATTAAATGGTACAGCCAAAAACCATGGATTTCTAACTAAATTTTTAAATTTATCTGGAAATATTTTACTTAAGAAATTTGCTATATGGTATTGTTAAATAAAATAATCATAATAATAAAATTAAAAATAATAATATTATGTCAGGGCATGAAAAAAATAATATATGACTAATAAATTTGCAATACAAGTGCATAATTAACAAAGACTTTGCAAAAAATGGGCATGATTAACAAAGACATTAGAAATATTATCTTTGCATTATGTCGAAGATGATTATGGCAGTAATATCAGAGGAGAATGAATGGACAGAAGAAAAGCAACATTATGATTTATAATAATTGTAAATATAATTGTATATATAATTGTATATAATATAAAATTGTAAATTTCCATATATAAATAGCACTATTTCAAAATTAATACAAATATTAAAACAAAATGAATATGTTTTAATCAAAAAGTATTACAATAAAACAATAAATTTATAAAAACAAATTAAAACATTTATTTACGAAACAATAATAACCAATACTACTGCAACATATAATGGCAGCTTTAAAATATTGGTTAAGGTTTCTTCTGCTTTTCCAACATCTTCATGGTTTGTGCGAAGATCTTTTTCCATTTTGATGAACTCATGGGTATATTTCATTCTGAATAATCTAAAATAATATCATATATTATAAATACCAGACCATTCCATTCATCATATCACCAACATTTGGTAGTTGCGCCCAATATATTTAATTACCAAAATGATTTCATATTATTCAATGTTTGAAAATTTTCTACATTATAGAACCGTCATTATGTATGGTAATAATTCATTTGACTTTGATATTGTATTGATTTGTATTGAGAACTTACATGTATATAGTATGATATTCATTAATCAGTGTTGAACAGGCTTGACAATTGTGAACATTCTTCTCGTGACACTTAGAACAAACAATTACGTGACCACACGGTAAATACAAAACTGAAACTTGATTTTCTTTACAAATTGAGCAAGTTAAATACCTTTTCTTAACATCGTTCAGTTTTCCGTTAGCTTATTTTCAATCAAATCGGCTTTTGCTATCCATTCATAAATCAATCTACTATATCCCGGTTTCAACCTTAAATACATACAACTCCAAAAGTATTCATTCAGTGAATCGTTGTTTACCACTATTTTTTCTAAATACATTAAATAACTAGATAACTTTAAAATGCATTTATCATAATTAAATAAATCAATCAAATATTCAATAGAGGAATGTTTGAAAATTTTTAAAATATTTATGATTTTCTTATCACTGTAAGTATCATGATTATTTATAAAATCTTCAACTGTGTTGTTAAAAAATTTCAATGAAATTTCAGAATAGGTTGGACTTAATTTTTCCTTATTTCTAGTAGGACTTCCTTGCTATAAATGACATATATAAAAAATATTGACAAAATAATAAAGTTACCAAATGTGTTTTGTGATTTACACATTCATATTCAACAGTTTTACTTGTAGAAATCATCAGTAATAAATAAATTTCTTAATAACTAAATTACTTTTGTTTTTACATTTATAAAAATTGAGATAGCCAATCAAATTAGAGTTTTCAAAATGTAGAAATTGTAACCATGGTTGAACCTTCAAATGTTTAAGTAACATCATATTGTATAACAATAATAATAAGCATGACTAGTACCCTTGCAACCTGTTGAGTGTGAACAGTGCCCATAGGGGGGACAAAATATTTTGTCGGATAGACTAGGAGTATATAATAATAATAATAATAATAATAATAATAATAATAATAATAATAATAATAATAATAATAATAATAATATACTTTGAAAATAAGAAATTTGAAAATGACAATAATAATATTTTATAAATAAAATAAGAATTTTGAAGAAAATAATCATGAAAATATTGAAAATCGTGAAAATGTTGAAAATGAGGAAAATGTTCCTGAAAATGTTGAAAATCGTGAAAATATTGAAAATGATGAAAATATTGAAAATGATGAAAACGTTAAACATTATTGAAAATGTTCCTGAAAATAATCATCAAATATTGAAAATCGTAAATTGATGCAGAAATGAAGTTTTATGAATATTTAAGTAAATAATAATAAAACATCGAAAATAAAATAATAAGAACTTCGCAAATAATAATAATAATAATAATAATAATAATAATAATAATAATAATAATAATAATATTAATAATAATAATAATAATAATAATAATAATAATAATAATAATAATAATAATAATAATATTGATAAAAACTTTGAAAATAATTTGAAAATAATTCTTTGAAAATAATACTTTGCAAAATATTCGATGAAAAATTCCTGAAATAATCATGAAAATGTTGAAAATCGTGAAAATATTGAAAATGTAGAAAATTATTAAAATAATCATGCAAATGATGAAAATGTTGAAAATCATGTAATTGACGTAGAAATTAAGTTTTATGAATATTTAATAATAATAATGAAACTTCTAAATTAAAATAATAATTAGAACTTTGCAAATAATAAAAAAAATAATAATAATAATTCTTTGAAAATAATTCTTTGAAAATAATACTTTGAAAAATATTTGATGAAAATGTTCCTGAAATAATCATGAAAATGCTGAAAATCGTGAAAATGTTGAAAATCATGAAAATGTTGAAAATCGTGAAAATATTGAAAATGTAGAAAATTATGAAAATAATGAAAATTATTAAAATATTCATGCAAATGATGAAAATGTTGAAATCATGAAATTGACGTAGAAATAAAGTTTTATGAATATTTTCAATAATAATCATAATAATAATAATAATAATAATAATAATACAACTTTGTAAATAATAATAATAATAATAATAATAATAATAATAATAATAATAATAATAATAATAATAATAATAATAATAATAATAATAATAATAATAATAATAATAATAATAATAATAGTAATAATAAGAACTTTGAAAAAAACTGTTTGAAAATAAGCTAACGGAAATATTACTTTGAAAAATATTTGATGAAAATGTTCATGTAACTAATGAAAATGTTCCTGAAATAATAATGAAAATATTGAAAATATTGCAAATGATGAAAATGCTGAAAAGCATGAAATGGACGTAGAAATTAGGTTTTATGAATATTTGCAAAGTATAATAATAATAATAAGAAGAATTTTCAAAATAACTTTCAAAATAACTTTAGAAATATTAATAATAATAATAATAATAATAATAATAATAATAATAATAATAATAATAATAATAATAATAATAATAATAATAATAATAATAATAATAATAATAATAATAATAATAATAATAATAATAATAATAATAATAATAATAATAATAATAATAATAATAATAATAATAATAATAATAATAATAATAATAATAATAATAATAATAATAATAATAATAATAATATTGATTAAAACTTTGAAAATAATAAATAACATCTTCCACGCGGGCGTTAATATCTTTCCAATAATAATGATAAAATAAATTAGTACGTAATCGATAATTAAAACAAAAAATAATAATATAATCAACGATTTAAACAAAATTAAATTATTACATAATCGATAATTTAAACAAAAAATAAATATATTATTATATAATCAATGATTTAAACAAAATTTAATTATTACGTAATTGATAATTAAAACAAAAAATAATAATATAATCAACGATTTAAACAAAATTAATTTATTACATAATCGATAATTAAAACAAAAATAAAAATATTATTATATAATCAACGATTTAAACAAAATTTAATTATTACGTAATTGATAATTAAAACAAAAAATAATAATATAATCAACGATTTAAACAAAATTAAATTATTACATAATCGATAATTAAAACAAAAATAAAAATATTATTATATAATCAATGATTTAAACAAAATTAAATTATTACGTAATTGATAATTAAAACAAAAAATAATAATATAATCAACGATTTAAACAAAATTAAATTATTAGATAATCGATAATTAAAACAAAAATAAAAATATTATTATATAATCAACGATTTAAACAAAATTAAATTATTATGTAATTGATAATTAAAACAAAAATAAAAAATATTATTATATAATCGACGATTTAAACAAAATTAAATTATTATGTAATTGATAATTAAAACAAAAATAAAAATATTATTATATAATCAACGATTTAAACAAAATTAAATTATTACGTAATCGATAATTTAAAAAATATATATATATAATTAACGATTTAAACAAAATTAAATTATTATGTAATTGATAATTAAAACAAAAAAATAATAATATTATCATATAATCAACGATTTAAACAAAATTAAATTATTACATAATCGATAATTAAAACAAAAACAAAAATATTATTGTATAATCAACGATTTAAACAAAATTAAATTATTATGTAATTGATAATTAAAACAAAAATAAAAATATTATTATATAATCGACGATTTAAACAAAATTAAATTATTATGTAATTGATAATTAAAACAAAAATAAAAATATTATTATATAATCAACGATTTCAACAAAATTAAATTATTAAGTAATCGATAATTTAAAAATATATATAATTAACGATTTAAACAAAATTAAATTATTACGTAATCGATAATTAAAACAAAAATAAAATAATAATATGACCTTGAAAATAATAATATTTTGAAAAATAATAATATGACCTTGAAAATAATAATATTTTGAAAAATAATAATATTTTGAAAAATAATAATATGACCTTGAAAATAATAATATTTTGAAAAATAATAATAATAATTATAATAATAATAATATCTTTAGAAATAATAATGTTAATAATGAGATATATGGCTCAATCGAAAGGTCCTGGATTGGGCTTTCAAATGAGCTATCGTTGAATAATGTTCGTTGGCGGGAACTCTGTAAATTTAAATTTTAAAATATGACCTTGAAAAAAAATTTGACCTTGAAAAAAATTTGACCTTGAAAAAATAAATTACCTTGAAAAAAAATTTGACCTTGAAAAAAAAAATAATATTTTAAAAAATAATAATAAAATAGTCAAATGACCTTGAAAATGGTCTCGGGAAAATGTTAATAACTTTGCCAATATTAATGATGGTGATGACTATTATAACTCATTCGAAAGGTCTTGCACCAAGCTTCAAAACAAGCTATCGATCGATGAAATAAAATGATGGGAACGATAACTTTTGGCATGCCAAATAGTAGGGCACCGCTAGCACACTTAATAATATTTTGAAAAATAATAATAATTATATGACCTTGAAAATGGTCTTGGGTAAATGTTTAATAACTTTGTCAATAGTGATGATGATGGTACTTTCAATAGCTCATTCGAAAGGTCTTGCACCAAGCTAATACTAATAATAATAATAATAATAATAATAATAATAATAATAATAATAATAATAATAATAATAATAATAATAATAATAATAATAATAATAATAATAATAATAATAATAATAATAATAATAATAATAATAAATAATAATAATAATAATAATAATAATAATAATAATAATAATAATAATAATAATAATAATAATAATAATAATAATAATAATAATAATAATAATAATAATAATAATAATAATAATAATAATAATAATAATAATAATAATAATAATAATAGTAACAAGATATATATCTCATTCGAAAGGTCTTGGATTGAGCTTTAAAATGAGCTATCAATGAATAATTTTCGTTGGCGGGAACTTTGAAAAAATTAAAAATAAAATAATAATATTTTTAAAAATAATAATATGACCTTGATGACTCATCGCGATGAATCATATGACCTTGGGAATAAACTTGGATGAGTCATGCGACCTTGAAAATGACCTTGATGAATCATATGATGACTCAGATGACCTTGGAAATTTTTGATGAGTCATAGTATGAGTCATATGGCCTTGAGAATGACCTTGGATGAGTCATATGACCTTGAGAATGACCTTGGACGAGTCATGGTCTTTGTTTAAATGACCTTGAAAATTTTTATGACTCGTCGGATGAGTCATATGACCTTGAAAATGACCTTGATGAGTCATAGTATGAGTCATATGACCTTGGGAATGACCTCGGTGAGTCACGGTCTTTGTTTGAATGACCTTGAAAAAATTTTTGACCTTGATGAGTCATATTATGACTCATATGACCTTGAAAATGACCTTGATGAGTCATAGGATGAGTCATGGTCTTTGTTTAAATGACCTTGAGAAATTTGATGAGTCATCGGATGAGTCATGGTCTTTGTTTCAATGTCCTTGATGAGTCATATGTCTTTGTTTAAATTTGACCTTGAAAAAAAAATGTACTTTTAGACTTAGCATTTTTTAAAAATTTTACGACCGGGGGGGGGGTGGGGGGGTACTGTGCTAGCGGGGCCCTGTGCCAGCGGTGCCCAATCCATCTACTGTTATTATTTTTATTTTTTCAACAATATATTTATTGTGATTGTTATATAAATTATATGAATTTATTTAAAATTAATATTGCAACAAATATTTTGATCAACTATGTTTGCTACATGAATTTATAAACAAGGCTCTTTTTCAATGATTTGCAAAAATTAGAAATTATGAACATCGGTATAAGTATAACTGGTGAAAAGGTAAAAATTAAAATTAATGAATTTACAATAAAGTTAAATGAAATTTATGAATGAAAAAGATAGATTTAAATTTAAACAAATAAACATTATTATAATTTTAATTTTAATAAATTATAATTTTAATTTTAACATTTTAATGAAATTGTATTTATTAAAAAATTTACTATGAATCAATAAGGATATCGATGTTTTTTGTATCTCTTTACTGATTCATAATCAAAAAATTTCTAATAAATACAATGTCAATAGATAAGAAATCAGAGGTGAAAATCGAAAGAAGTTCTTATAATATTTTAATGAAACATAATAATATTCTTTCATTTGTAATTATATTTATTTTTATTTAGTTAAAAAATAATTATTTCATAAAGTTACATAAATCGAAAAAAAAAATTCTTGTCAGGATTCTGATTTAGAATGTTTTGGACACATTTTCGGTAGTAAAATATTATTTGACTTTTCTTGATTTATAAATATATATATATATATATATATATATATATTCAGCTTTATGACAAAAGAAAAATATTTTAACTTTTTCACGAATGATTTTGTTAGTTTCTTTTATTTTCATTACTTTATCAAAATATTGACCAATATTTTGTGTTATATTGTAAAATAAATGAAGATAAAAAAAAAGAAAAATAGCAGTAAATTTCAATTGAGAAAAAACAATTTCGGTTTGTAATCTAAAATATTATTTTAAATTTTCAAATATATTTATTTGTTTTAATGTTACATAAAATTTTAATTATTAAATTATAGTTTGTCTAGTATAATATTTGCTAAAAAAAATCAAGAACATAAAATAAATAAGAAGAGTCTGGGTTTGAGATTTCATAGTAATACTCGTGCTTGCAGGAAACGATGGACATCAAGAATAAATTATTTTTTTTGTTTCTTAGTGTGAATCGCAGTTGCATCCTAGACGTGGATATTGATTCAATTAGAAAAATGAAAAATATTTTTTAAAAATAAATACAATTTAAAAAATTAAAAATAAATTAATAATGAACACAAAAAATAATAAATATAATTTAAGAAAAATAAAAGAAATATTTTGAATAATTTATTGTTACTATTTTACGGAATTTTTTTTTCTTATTTACAAAACAGCTTATAATATTTATTTCTAATAGGAAAAATATAAAAAGTTTTTTTTGCCAAATTTTCATTTAACATAGGTAGTGAATTAATAGGAAATTCTGATACTGGGTTGTGACAGTTGATAATTACTCAATCACCACGGGCGATTGTAGGGAATTATTATTTATGATGTAAAAGGAAAAGAAATTAGTAGGGAAATTTTCAACGTTCTGAATAAACAAAAGATTGAATGATTTTTTAAAGAGAAAAAAAACAAATTTAATTATTGTTTAAAGATTCGTTAAAATATTTTTTATTTCAATCATATGCAAGATAAGTTTTTGTTTTACTTTCTGCAATAATTATTTAAATATTTAGTTAGATATTTTTTGTTTAATGTTAAAATTAGAAATTCTATTGAAATTGTTTTTTTCATTTATGAATTTTAAAAATTTTAATTTAAAAAAAATATCTTGTAATAATTTTTTGGCATTTTGTTCAAAAATTTCAATTTTAAAATTTAATTGAAATTTATTTGTTAGAAATGCTTGAAATTTCTATGGGAAATATTTCTTTGAGTTAAACCATTTAACGCGTTCAATAATTTCAGCTTGATTTGTAATAGAAATTGAAAACTCCAGAAACTTTTATTTTAATAATTTCACACAAATATTCCTTTTAAAACAAATAGAGCAACATCAAAATATAAAAAATCCACATTAATGAAAATTGAAAACTCTAGTAAAAAATCAAACTACAAAACTCGACTAGTTGAGTCTGTAGACATGTAACTAGTGTGCGCACACAGACGCCAGTAGTCAGAGTTAACCACTAGCCTTACAATTCAGATGTAATTCTATTTATAATAAACTACAACTATTATTTATAACCATATTTTCTAACATTAATTTTTATTATTATATTCAAATTAATATTAAATAATTTTTATAATTTAAAAATGTTTTTGTTTAAATATTCAAAAAGGCAGAAAAGAACAATTTCAAAAGATAAAATGTCTGGAAAACCAGTGAAGGTTTTTAAAAATTCAATGAAAACAAAAAATTCAACAGCTGGATTTTAATTGTTCGTGTATAGAATTTATCATAAATTAGGTAAAGACAATGCTGCTAGAGACGATGAGAAATACAGATTCATTCTCAGACATTTGAAATTTGTCATTATTTATGATGATGTAATGAATAAATTGTTTATAATAATCTTCATTGCACAACAAAGATTTTCATTATATTTGCAACATACACAATTTTTTGTTTTATTGAGGAATAAAATGTATATTAATGGTATAAAAGAAATCTTTAAAACCTATATAAATATATCAAAGAAAAGAATGTTCCGTCAGTGTTTATCAACCGCTTTTTCATTTACTGTTAACTTTATTACACACAAGATTAATCATTTGACTTTTCTACAGTTTGACGGATTTGACGTTTAACTAAGATATTATGTAATTATTAAATGGATATTTTCAAAAAATATGACTGAAATAAATTAAAGAATAATAGCAATTTGCATGCAACGGACCGGCGCTAAGCTTTTGTTGAAGATCGCGGACCATTGACTTAAAGAACGAACGATAACAAGAACGACCTATGTTTTATGAGAATACCATAAGGTTATATATAACCACAATTTGTTTCAATAATTTATGTTTTAATTAAATTTTCATAATGGTATGTTAAAATAAGTGAAATTCAAATTGACTCTTCCGCAGACCGGTGATCAGTAATTGACGGAGCCCCACTTTAAGAACCACTGCATTAGAAGAATATGATGTGTTTGATTTAGCTGATGAATAATTGTTTGTTACAAGCATTTAATTTTAAGTTGTTAATTATAATTTTAGCAAATTTATAAAAAAAACTATCTGTTGTACCCGGCTTCGCCCAAGTTTACATTTATTATAATAATTCATTTAAATTAATATTTTGTTTAATGATGTCATTACGTTCTAGTATTAATTTTATAACAGCTTCAATTCCATGTTTAATTCACAATAAGAAAAGCTATCAAAATAAATTTCAATTTTGTAAAATCTAAAACGCACTAAAATTTAAATCGAAAAATAACTGGCAATATTTTTCCAATTGCAGACTGGATGATTGTGCCCGCATCCCTAAAATGGCACACAAGCGGATTCAACACCCAATACAGTAGCTTGCTTACTGTATTTGGCCTGGTATATTTATTATGCTGGTGTTATATTTTCATTAATAAATTTTTGACTTTCCTAATCAAATGAAATTCAAATTCTCCATGTTTGAATTCTGCTTTGAAAACTTTTGACTAAAGTATATTACTTTCAACTGCAAGTAGCAAGTATATAATAAATTATTATTTATATGGTAAATTGCTGACCGGACAAACAAACAAACCGACAAACCGACTTAGAGTACTCTAGAGGTGGTCATCTGGGGTTGAAACATAGCCTATGACCTGTCCCGAGTCAAATGAGAGTCACATGCAAAATTTCAGCACCCTAGTTCCAACGGTGGGGAATCCTATGGGTAACAAACAAACAAACTTTCATTATTATATATTAGATATGTATTTTATGTAAATTGACTTAATACTTTGGGTATTTTTTAAGATTCCAAATAGTATCCCTGTTTGTAATTTTGATGCCGTCACACTGTAAAAAACACTCACGATATATAAATATTGAATAATATAGAAAGAATAAAACTAAAATTTTACCAATAGTTGAAGTAGTTGGTTCTTCGTCTTTATTAATATTAGACGTTACATTGGCCATTTCAGGGGTTTCCTGGATGTTTTCGATTTTGAAATTTGGTTTAAGCCCAGAACCGGATTTCCTAAAATTGTTTCTCGATCTATTTTTGACAGGATGAATTTGGATGTGACAACGATTTATCTTTAGTCGCTTCTGTATTTAGTATAATATCTATGGCAAACTCAACGTATTGGGAGCATAATTCGATGGGATAGTTGGAATGAAATAGCCATTGGGACAATTCCATTATTAAGTCAACCTTCAGTAAATTGTTGGACTTATTCTAAACAAATGCTTATGATTATTATTAGATTATGAAAATAAAAAGAAATTGAAAATGAAAATGAAAATGAAAATAATCAATGAAAGATTTAGAGCAATGGTCCTCAAACATTTTTCCTGTGATGCAAGTTGTTAAACTCTTCCGTTTAAATATTACAACATCTAATATTTTGTTTTAATTATTCAAAATATTTTATACTGATTGGTTGATGTGTGTGTAATACGTTATTGATTATAAATAATTTCCTACCTCTTACTCAATTCTGATTAGTTAGAGATTCCGTAAGTGTTATCACTTTGTGTATAAAGCACATGCTTTCATTTTTAATAATTATTATCAGTAGCCATATTTTTAAAATGACAAGTTTGGATTGTTGAAGAACTTGCTCGAAGACTAGATATGGTTTTGAATGTTGTAAAATCTATTTTTAAATCTATTGAAAAAAGCGAAATTGCTCCTGCTGTTGATGAAAAAATTTGAAATACCATTATGGCTTGAACTGATACAAAACTGTGACGGTATATTAAATCATTTTGCTCATTACCATATACTTTGGCTAGATTGTCTTTTCCAATTCTATAACTGAAATGAAATCTTCTACAACGAATAACACAAACTGAGACATAATTATACATTGAATGTGTTAATAAAATGTAAATTATGAGAGAGGTTTTTTAACTTGACTAAAAAATATTAATAATAAGCCTAAAAGATGATTGCCACAAACCTTCCTTCACTTTTAGTTTATTAGTTGTTTGTCACTAATAGATAGATAGATAGATGTTATACAAGCCTTTTTCAATTTTCATCTCTGATTTCTTTTTTTTGATATTCACAAATTTTCGGCACAAAATAATATCGATATATTTACTGATCCATAGTCAATACAATGTCAAATTGATAAGAAATCAGTGATGAAAATTGAAAAAAAATTTTATTACATATATATATAACCTCATACAAAATTTGACGTTAAGTTCTTTGAATTGTGTCTAGTAACTTTAAAGAAATCAGAAAATTAAATTTTTCCTCATTTTTATGTATTTAATGACTTTGTATTTTGTTTGTAAACAAGATCACATGTCCTCTTTTCTTATTTCAACACGCACGAGAAGAATGTCTTTCATTTTGCGAGTGTCAGGAGAGCTACACGCAACAGTTTCTTTCAGTTATATTTTGAAAATGCATATTTTAATTTAGTATATTAATAAAAACATATTAATTATATCATAAACAAGCAATAACGGTAGAAAAAATATTTCGCCTGTCACAGAATACGTATAGTAAAGCCAAAAGGGACAGATAGTAACAAAAAACTACCCGATATGGAGGAACGTTATAATATTGTCGTATACGCTATAGGAAAGTGACCAGGAGTCAAGGATTGGAGTTGTTTGTCCCTCAATTAAAGCTATCCCACGTTAGACATGTAACACTTTCGCTTTTAAGATTTTCAAAAAAGAAAGCAGATTAAAAAATTAAGTGTTTTTTCGCTTCTCCTTCCTTTTTTCTCTTCATTTTTCTTCCTTTTTGTCGGTTTTCAATAAATGTTTAGTTGAATAACAAAATATTGTACATTTTAAGTTGTGTACAATATAATCAGCTGGGTTAAATAATTAGTATATAGTCTTTTTAAAAATGTAAATATGCAATTTACACACTGTTCTAGTGAAGAAATAAAAATAGTGTTCTTGTCATAGTATTCCACAATGCACTCATTATTAGCTTGTATTCATACAGAGGCCTAGTATTAAGTGACCAGATGTCCCGGATTATGCGGTTTTGATTTGAACATGTCTCAATAAAATATATCTGGTCACTTTATGTTATAGGAAACTTCGTTATATGAGAAACGATACATGTGAGTTTACAGTATATATACGAATTTTCGACACAGCCTTTTTCAAATTCATTTTATTATAATATAAACTTTATTATAAATTTCGTTTTGTATTTTCCATATTTCGAAATATAATTTTCCTCTTTCGTGGGGCATTTTTTTTGGAACCTCTGGTTTAGTGAATTAGACTTTACTCATTTTTCATAAAATATACTTAATTTTCTTACCAGTAAAATGTTTTTTTCTCTAAATTTTTGATTGAATATTTTCAATTTCAGTTTCTTTTATCTTCATTTTTAACTATAGATCAAAGTTTTTGTTTATTTAAAAATAATATTTTGAAAAAAATTTATTTTCTGAAGCTTTGATATTTGCAGTGTTCAAGATAAAATCTTGTGAATGATATTTTATTTTCAACTTGACAAATCTGGTAATATTTCATTCTTTTCTCCATCGGTTATGATGTTTATTAATTTTGAATTAATGATTAATTATTGAATAAATAACTAATTAAAAATCAACTAAAAAATTAATATTAATAACTAATTAGTTCAATAAAATTAATTCTATCATTAAATTTAAATTTGATTTATCAAAGATCAAAATGGATGTTTTCAGTTTGTTTAAATGAACAAAGTTATTATTATTTTTAGATTTTATTTTAAAAGCAATTCAATTTAAAATATCTTTGATCAAATTCGAACAATGAAATTACTAATAAATCCTAAATTGTTTCAATTCTACTTGATTGAAATATTTTCTTCTTTTCCAAGGGAAATAAATTCACATTGACAAAACAAATGAAAAAGAATACAGTCGGAAATCACGTTTAATTGAATAATCTATTTAGATTGTAAAACAAATTTTCAATATTATTTATATTTTTCAGTAAAACAAAATAAAGAAAAACTTTTATTAATTAATTTACTTATTATTTATCAGTAATATTATTTAATATTAAACTTTATCAAATAGTAATGTCATACACTATTTTGAATTTCAATCTACTGTAAACATTAACCACTTGCGCTATGATTTAATTTTCGGTAGCTGAGCCGCGCTCTACTATATAAAGTATCGTAAGGCATCGACGCCTCACCGCGTCAGCGAGCTCAGAGGTTATTATTCATTTTATAATATGGGTTAATAGACTAAAATAAAAAATATATTATTTTTTTAGCATTATAATAAAATAAAAACTGCTACAAACACGTCGTTTTTGTTTTTGCGACAAATACTATCAACGTGGTATACACGTCACTTGCAGTTCTGAAAAAAATCATCAAGACGTGCCTGGCACGTCAATATAGCGCAAGTGGTTAATGTGCATATATTATAAGAATTTCTTTTAATTTTCATATCTGATTTCTTTTCAATTGAAATTTTATTTATTAAAAAGCTTGACTATGAATCAGTAAATATATCGATGTTGTTGATATTCATGAAGACATGTGATA
Source organism: Schmidtea polychroa (assembly GCA_959609185.1). Taxonomy (NCBI): domain Eukaryota; kingdom Metazoa; phylum Platyhelminthes; order Tricladida; family Dugesiidae; genus Schmidtea; species Schmidtea polychroa. Next base: position 39,001 of record CAUHTR010000918.1, on the reverse strand, counting down.
ATTTGACAAAAAATATATATTAAACAATCTGGACATTTCAAGTCAATCTACTTGCAATTAAGATGAACATTAATGACATAAAATAAGAGCCTATTAAGTGAGATATAACTTTTCCTAAGTGAATCTGTTATAAACAGACAATTTTTTCGTTATACTCACTTGATAATTCTGTGGTTTCATAAAAGTTGTTAAGTCAAAAATGTGTGCGGAGGTTTAATTTTATTGGATGTAAATAGATGCGGATGTATTTGTCTAGTGATTTTGACAGTCCGACTAATGAACATTTTTCTGCTTATAGCAAATTGAATTTGGAAATAGTGTAATTCAAAGGTTTAATTAATTTTGTTGTAAATAATTTTTTATTCCGAAAAATAAATTTTAATAGTAATTTTATGAATAATTTTCAGGTTCAAAAGTTTTTAGTTTTTTTTTTAGTAAAACTTTTTTCAAACAAATTTCTTGTTAACTGAATATTTTGGTTATTACTACTATATTTATTTCTTTGACTTTAAACTTATTTCAAGGGCGCTTTTTATTTATGATAAAGAACCCCGCAAATTCTGTAGATATATTAACTTATTGAAGATATTCATAATTTCAGACTAATTTCATTTATTTTCATTGCAAGGAAATGACGAAGACTATTGATAAAGAATAGTTTGAAATGAATTGAAATTTTTACAAGTATTTTTAGGGTGTAAGGGGTTTACCGCGTTTGTCACGTAAATGAATTATTCATAAGTTTTACGAAAATGAAAGATTTTTATTATGGGGTATAAAAATAATTCATTTTGATTTATTATAACAAATCCTTACTGTAAATAAAGTGTTAAAATAAAACTAAAAAGAAAGAACTTCTACGTAGACAACTAATCTCAGTTTATATGATGGATTCAATATTTTATCGCGTTTCAAAAGAAAAGTCAAAATAGAAAATTGTTGGGGTTGATAAGAAAACCAAAAAAAGTTATATATAAAAAGAAGGCCTTACAAACATTGGTAAAATCAATAAAATTGCAAAATTAATTAAAACTTACTAAAAATCGAAAATCAATGGTTGAACGCAAAATTGATAGACGAGTTAAAATGAAAATTTAATAAGGGGTTCACAGAAAACGTTAATGCGAAAAAACATTAATTAAAATTAATTAATCTGTAATGGAAAGCCTGAGCAAATGGGAAACCCATTAATATATTTTTACAATATAATCAGTAAAGGATAAAGAAAAATAAATTAAATAATATTAAATATATTAAATAATAATTTATTCAAAAACATGATTGACTAAGGCCACGTGAAATATTTCGAACAATGTGTTCAAAATAGTTGTTTAAATCTTCAAAAGTTAAAGTTTCAAGCGCCATATTCATCAACCCAACAAGACTTTGAGTATTGTTATACTGGTTATGGGCAAGTCTGCTTTAACAAAGAACTTGATTTTGAAGAAGGCTTGCTGGACTGGGTTGACCATATACGAGTAAAGGTGATAAGAAATTTAACGAGTATCTTTCTGAATTCACAAACAGGCTCCTCACATCAACAGTTTAATGTATTGATCATTATCAATGCAAATTAATAATTCTTTGATGAAATCAGCAAAAATTACAGATTTGCAAGTAGAATCACTAATTATCTTAGAATGGATTCCTCTCCTGCTATTACAAGCAACTATCATAGTGATATTTCTTTCCCTTATCACCGGAACTGTAGATATAACTCTCATTCCATTTTTGGATTTTCCAAATGATCTTTTTAGATGAGGATTAAAGCCTGATTCATCAATAAATATTTGTTTTAATTTTTCTGTTGGTGCATTTTATAATTATAAGAGTTTAAATTGATTATGAAAATACTATATTTTTAATTAATTTGTATTTATTGAATATCTTTTTCTGGGTACCTCCCATCGGTTTCATATTAGTATATTTGTGTTCGTCTCAACGTTCGCTATCCGTACATGCACATTCCCCCAGAATTCATCATTTTGAATTTTTTTCATATTTTTCATTAATTTTGGACTTGTATAGGTTTTTGCATTTTTTGATTTGCACATTCCAATTTATTTTGAGCTTTTTGTCTATGAACTCCAACCAATTTCTATATAAAAATTAGTGCCGCTAAACTTTTGTCCGCAACCGTGTGTTGTTTTCTTCGTTGAAATCTTTGCAAGGCCAACTTTCCAACCAATGCTAAAAAATCTATAAGTGATTTTATTTTTTGTAAGGTACAGAAAAATGTAATATTTTTCTCAAAGAAATTTTAGTGATTTGTAATTATATTCTAATACGTAAATAAATGTAAATTACTTTTAAAGTTTCAATAGATTTTTTATACGCAAATAACTGGGATTCTTGTGAATTGCTCATGATGGCAATTTCTCTCCAAAGCTCTGCCACTTCCTCTTCTTTTTGATTCTGTCAAATTTACATTAAAATAAACCGAAAACATAAATTTCAGTACCTTGAATTTCTGAACATCCAATTCTATGGAATGGTTTAGCCGCACCTTCGTGAGCAGCCTATGCCTGAATAGTTCTCTAGACACTTGAATAAAGTGACATCAGTAATGAAAGCTAACAATTTGTGATTCGTTCTTGGAAGATCCGCAATGGCTTCATCTAGCGATTTCAGAGCTTCTGTCCATTTTTCCTGAAACGAGGTTTCAATTCATTTTTGACTAAAGAAAATCACTTGAAAGCAAAAACTTTGAAATATGGCAATGTGCATTTGAATTCGGACTTTTAGGTCTTGTTCTAAACTGGTTTTAGACATTTGTCTTCGATAACTTGTTAAAAAGAGAGCTTTATTGTGATCAAGAGTGATTAGTTTTTGATCATCAGCAATTTGTAAAATATGTGGCAATTTTTCTAGAAAACAAAATAATTGGACTAATAAAAAATCAGGTTTATAGAACATGTCTAAAGGACTTTAATAAAATTAACGAATCCTTTGATAATAATTTTATTTATAAGCATTTATAAATAATTTATAAATAACTTACATAACATTTTATTAACTGCTAGAAACTTTAGATTAAAATGTTCGTAACTGCATAATGTGTCATTATTAGTGACTGAGTGGAGGTTGCATGTTCAATCAAGCACTTTTGTTAATGACTGTCACGTATGTGGAATAGTTTTAATCCTTACGCAATGAATGCTGTTTGTGCGTTCATTGTATTTTATTTTTACCGAAAATAGTAATATTTCACACAAATGTCTCTTTTTTCTATCAAATTTAGCACGGTAAAAGAAATTCCCTTTATCATTTGAATTTGTACGTGACTTAATCATTTTCACTTACTAATTAAAAATAACTTTAAGGTTTATTATTATTTTTTTAATATATTTTATTTTTATTTCTTTTAGAGATTTCTAAAACGTAAATTTTTTTAATCTTATTATTTGTCTTTTATATATCCCATCTATTTTATTTATAATTATTATATATTAATTTATTTCTTTTATATTTTTAATTGTGAAAAGATTTGTAATATTTTCATATCAATTCGTATTTAAATTCGGATAATAATTTAGAATTAATATTTTCATTATAAATATTTTTATTTTTGTATTTATTAAAAAATGGATTATGAATTTTGAAGTTATTTTTTTATCAACATTTATCAAAATCAAAAAATTCGTGAATATCAAAAACATCGATATCTTTAATTATTCATAATCAATTTTTTAATAAATACAATGCCAATTGAAAAGAAATCAGAGGTGAAATTTGAAAGAAAATTAATTTTAGAAACCTTACAAAAATTATTTCAAAATTTAATAACATTTTAATTAAATTAAATAGATATTTTATTTTATTTTTATTATTTCTCCTTTTTACGATTTAAGTTTTTGTATTTTTTCGAACAAAAATCTCAATGATACCTTCAAGTTCTGCTTCTACTCGAGGTACCTTCTTCTTCGGTATGAGGTTCGAAAAATAACTTCAATCTTTTCTTATCCACAGTTAGTAACAGGCAGTTGGTGATGATCTCGATTTCTTTGACTATTTGACAGGTATTGGAGAACCTTTCTATAAGAACCTGAGCAATCCTCCAGAAGAAGTGAGATATTTGTGACACCAAAAAATAATTGTTTCCATCTCTTGCGTAGCTATTTTCATTTAAAAATTGTTTGAATTGTTACAATTCAAATATAAAATAATTATAAAATATGGCTCGCATTATTGCCCACTTTTATAAAAATCAGCTTTTATCATTATTGTAAATCTTTTTTCTGTCAAAACTCAACTTTGAAATGTTTCTAAGAAATTTTACTTAAATCATACAAAAATTAATTTTCCTCTTATAGATAAAGAATAAAGTATATAAAAGCAAAGTTACCTCAAAGGTATGAAAGGTGGTTAGTACTGAGCAAAAATATCGCTTATAAAATTTTAGACTTTAATCAAATGTATAAAAGATATAGATATATATATATATATATATAAACAATAAATTAACGTTAGACAATTAAAAAAAAGGCATTACTATGTATTGATTTATGATAGCTCCGTTTAGTTATTCGTAAATGATAAATCCAACTTGACTGCTTCAGATGAGTTCAATTTACAATATACAATCCAAACATCCTGTCAATGTGCAAAGAATAAATAATAATATCCACTAAAATTGAGTAATCACAATAAATTAGTGTATGTGTGTGTCAAGGATGTTTAACTTGCGTGCCATATATGGTATAACAAATATAATTCATTCCAATGTTGATGTAGTGTTTCACTATTTTTCTAATCCTAATGCAAGATTATAATATTATATAAATTACATATACAATATATTTTTCATTTTCATAGTAAAACTAAACTTTTAAATGTAGCTAACTTTTTTATGCGGCTCCCTGCTTTTGAAAAATTTCCCATTTGGCCTAGCCGCTGGACATTCCAGATATATATGTAAATCTGTAAACGCATTTGTAAAGTGAAAGAAAATTACTCTTGTCAGGTTTAACATTACATGAAACTTTGACTATAATCCTGATAAGTAAACCTTTTACATGTACAAACTCGCATTTTGTCGTACTCGACCTTCGACAAAATTAAAAAATTAAATTTGATGTTAATAATGTCTATCTATCCATGGTTATTATCAAGTTATGTTTTTTATGAATATTAGGGGCTCTGCCCCTGTTCGCTTCGCTTCACCAACCCCGTTAGAACGTGGGGTTAATGTTAAAGTTAATATCCAGGGTATTCTTGAACAGGAGTAAGATTCAGTTTATTAATTTGTTTACATAACTATGATAAAAGATAATAGTATAAACCGTTTCTGATTAATATAGAACAATAAGTACAAAAAAATAAATACATTATAAAAAAAATAAAAAAAAGAGTAAAATTCGGATGGAGGGGACCCTTAGCTTTTTTATCTAGAGAGAGATGTTTTTATTAATAATAATAATAATAATAATAATAATAATAATAATAATAATAATAATAATAATAATAATAATAATAATAATAATAATAATAATGATAATAAGAGGAAATAATAATAATAATAAATATATTAAAGATTACGGTCCTAAATGAAGTTCCATCAGTCCTTATATAATACCACCATATTATGTAAAAGATAATAAAAAACAAAATTACCAGCATGCTTTAACCAATATTTGAAGGCATTGCATGAGTACCGATGTATTCTGAGCCGTTTTATAAAGGCATAGTCCATGGCAGAAATAAATAAATGACAATGGTAGTTTTTTGTCACTAATGGCCATCTGATAGAGTTGATTAATGCAATTGATTTAAACAAAAGTTCTAACATTATTATTTGTTTTATTTTCTCTTTTCACAACTCCGATATGGGTTTCAGGAGATACTTTAACTGCTTTTTCCATTATTCTAATAAGAATATTTATCGGATTAGAAACAGATCCCTTGACAGTGATCTGTGCCAGTTTCATTAAGAGGTTTAACAGTACTGATGTTTCCTCCCAGTCACATAGATCTATTAATTGCAAGCACTAAATTCAATATAGGCAATTGGAAACGTAACCATTGAAGGCTTACATCATTAACTGAGGGCAAATCTGTAAACTTATACGACTCATTCTGGCAAATCCAAACCATTTGAACGGAGGTTATTGCTCGAACAATCGGACGTTGACCAAGTTTGATTTCTACATCATCAGTTCCCAAATTCTTTCCGACTGGTTGCTGGAGCAATTGCTTGCACTGTACCCAGATCTCTATTAGTCGACTTTTTGTTTTAATGTCAATTGTTCTGTTTAGTAGAGCTATTTTGTTGTTGTTATTGTTGGTGTTGGGAATTGGAACTTGGTTGGGAGTTTCAGTTGAAGGAGGAGGAACATCGGATGTAATGTCCATTAGGTATTGACAGATATCAAGAGCTTTTTTAAATTGATTTACAGACTCTGTAGAGTTCTAAGATTCATTATATTTCATTAGATTTGACAATTAATACAATTAAATTAATTTAATTATTTTTACTTAATAATTGTTTTTTATTATTGAATGTAAGATACTTTGAAGTACCGACGGCATTCAATACACTACTTTTAAAAATTATTACTTTAATTTACTTATTTAATTTAATTTCTCAGAAGACGTCGATTCTTCAAAATATCTTATCATAAATTCCTACACAAAAATTCTTTGACCAAAATAACCCTTCGCTATAGTGCTTCAGATTGTCATAGAAACACTGTAACCATCTGCAACCTAGTTCATTTTGACCTCTAAAGATTTTAGCTAACACTATAGTCAGAGCTTCAGATTTACATTATTGTAGTGTCCTGATATTTGACATTGACATAGGGGAGGAGAGGGGTGCCGGATGGTTCAGTGTCCGAATATATACCTATAGGTTTTCTTTGTTTAAGAATAAATAATCAAAAAACGAAGGCAAAACTTTTATAATAGAAAATCTAAGTATATTAAAATATAACATTGTGATATATTTCGACCATTTAACAGCCTTCTTCAGGCTAAGAATCGTATAAATCACAACTAAACGAAAATAATAATATTCAAACAAATTAACAGCCAATAATCGTAATCAAACTGTATCAAAAAGATATTTTAATAAAATTTTAAAAAACATTTTTAATCATATAAAATTATTTTAAAAACGCACAAAATTTGTTAACATTCTCGTACAAAAAATTCTTTTTTAAAATTAATATTAAAAATAAATTTAAATTTAAAAATTAAAAATTGTTTTTATACAAAACATTTAACAAACAACAGCATCAGCCCAAATATTAAATATACAAGTCAAATTATTTAAATACATTAAAAATCCCTGAAAACTGGGCACATTGAATATTATTTATAGGATTAAAAGGTCGGATGAACATCTATCTCATGGCCGAATTCATGCTTAACTTTGTTTTGAAAGACACCGTTGCGAACCATTGAATTTTGAATAAATCTCACGGGTTTTCTTGAATTCTTTAGTAAGTCATGATAATCCCCTTCTTCTGTTCGATTTCATCATTGCTTATAATTTACAAATCTATTCCATTATCTAAATTGTCGAGTTCGTCGATTTCAAAGATATCTAAGTAATGCTCATCGAAATCTTCAACTCTTTTCTGATATAATGTATCACACACACCTAAGTGGATGCCATGATTAATAAAAAATTGTCCGATGACATCGACGTGACGAATTTATTTTTTGTTTACTGCTCCATCTTGCGTAGAACCCACAATATCTTTGCACATATTGATACCAAATTCAGCTAAATGTCGTTTCATTGCCTCAACCATATCAAGGGCAGAACATGAGCCATGAATACACACAAGACCAGTTTTCAATGTTGTTTTGTCGGCACTTCTATGAAGATTTACACCAAAAAATCGTCTTCCTCTCAAGGTGGTATATTTTGCTCCATTTTTGAGTTTTTCCTGGATGCTGGCAATCATTGAGGTTCTTCTCTCATCGTAATCCTCGTGAACTAATTTCATGACATCATGTTCTGTTCCTGGAAGTTAGTATCCATCTCGAGATATTGATTACTTGATATAACTATTTCTAGTTATAGTTCTAAATGATATTCCATCTGTTGCGAGGTCTGGGATGATTTCTTTTAAAGTTTTTCGTTAGAGAAAATCTTCAATTGTCTTTGGTTTATTTTCTTCTGCTGACTTTTCTGAAGCTGTGTTTTGAGTAGTTTTATCGATATTGATGTCATGAGTCATGACATGTTTCTTCAATGTTGTGGTAAAGTAGCCTGTATACTTGATAATTTTTTACATTGATAAACGCACATTATTTTCCAAAAGTATTTATTTATTTTCAACATCTATCACATGTTTAAACATGTTATAAATTATAAACATAAGCAAGCGTTTTATCGGAGTGTAACCCAACTAGTTTGGGTAGGTGGCTGTCAAAAGACCATGAACATTTTGTTATTCAAACACACCTCGAGAAACACTTTTTGTGCCTGATAATTTTCTGAATTTAGCTGTTTATTGGTTGTTTGCTTAGTAACCAGAAAACAGGATAAGTAAATGAGGTACGCCGCGGGAACAAAGTTTTTGGGTAGAAAGTAGTCTATAATCTCAGCCTGGTTAAATGAGAAAGCTGTGCAAAATGTGGTTGAAATACACCCAATTCCGAAATCTAATAACCTATATAATTCAAGTTGGTGTGCACACCAGTTGAGGTGAGTCACCATTTACGTGAAAATGAAGTTATTAAATTTCATTTATTCAATTTATTAAAAATGGTTTTCAGGTAATTTTTTTAATTTCAAGTATATTTTAAGACTTGAATTTTGATTTTATATAATTATGAGATCATTATTCAAGTTCTTAAATATTACTGTTAGTCAGCATTTATAATATAACATTGATAATAATAAAATTTCAGGTGTTTTTTAGGAATTTTATGAAATTCAATGATTTTTTATTTGGAATTATTTCAATAAAATATAAGTTAGAAATATTTTAACTAAATAAATAAACTAATCACCGAAGACATTTATTTTTTTAATGCAATTAGGAAAGAAGCGGCGTACATGGATGAAATAGTTTTTTAAATTTTTATAATCTTCTTTCTCTCGCTCATTTTCGGTGGCCCCATATTTTTAATATTTATAAATGATTGCTTCAATTAAAGATTTGGTCATTCCTAGTAATCTTCCAAATTCTTGGTAATTGTCCCCATTCTAAAAGTCATTAATAAGCCGAATTTTGTCATTTTCTGTATATCCATGAAAATATTAATTTATTAAAATAATTTATTTAAATTTACGATTTGCGAATTTCTTTCTGTAAATCAAAAGATCTTGCTTTCTTTCTTGCGTTTTTTAATAATTTAAAAATAATTATATTTTAACAATATGTTAACAATATGTTAACGGTTATTTATTTCGGAACAAAAACCTATATAAGAAATTTGCATGCATTTTCCATTATGTGTTTTTTGTTGGTGTGTTCAATTATTTTTCTCTCACTTTCACAAATCCTATAATAAAGTTATTAAACTTCGGAACAATAAATTTCTACACACAGGTAAGTTTGTGTGTTCCTATACTATAGATTTATTGATTTTTTTAGATTATAGAAGTTATTAAATTTCGGAATTAGGTGTATCATCAGAAATTTGAATTTGCATAGCGAACATAGAGACAGACAGATAGACACACATTCGCGATTATACAACTTAATTTAATTGCAATAACGTTAAGAATAAACATCAAATTAAGTAAGAAAAATAAAGGCCTTTTCATCCGAGACTCGTTCTGATATTAAAAAAATGGTAAATTATATCTTACTTGTCCTGCCCCCGTTTGAGCAGCGGCTTTACTCTTTGGTGATTCTCGGTCTTTTTTGGTTTTCTTATCGAGATTTGTTGACGCTGATTGGCTGTCGAATATATTATCCAATAGAAATACTGGAATTGGTATATGTTTCTGAATAATACCATGCGCAAGAACTATTCCATAATTTGTAATAACGTCGACCATTTTCTCATTGATCATCTGTCGCAAATAATCGTACATAGTTTGGAAGGTCGGAACCAAAATCGCATGGTCTGATAGAGTCAAAATGTGCATGGAATAATTCCATAAATAAATCGCTGCATTTTGTGTGAACCATGGCGCTTGAAGGTCCACCGATAGAGCAGCAGCGCGCAAGAAGCAGGAAACGATTTGATTAGATAATTTCTCCAAAGATTCACTGAATAATTCATTCAACCAATATTAATTTGCATTTACCATAAATTCTACCAGTAACTTTTCCATTCTTTATCTTCGTTGGTCGTGTCTTTAATGAAACCTTTTGGATGTTTTTTAAGATCTTTCGGTCGCTCAGGAAATGTTAATAGCTGGGCTCCTTCATTTCTTATGGCCTGAATGAAAGCTTCAGCTCTAATGAAATAGATTTCTGTAAGTTGTTCCAACAGCACTTTTTCTAATCGACTTTGTTTCAAGAAATTGTTCGACAAATCACTTTCTTCCTTTCTTCGTTTATTTTCGCCTGGAACCGAAATCAATATAAAAAACTATTTGCAATTTCTATATTTTTACTGATTGATGAATCAGTGACATCTAACTCAGACATTTGATTCGTTTCAGGCACGCTCGTTTCCCCATTCGGTATCCCAGAGCTGGCCCCTGTGTTTCTGTTCCCTTTTCTGGATAAACTGCTCGAAATAATAAATATATATTTTACTATTACTTCAAGTTTATTAAATATAAGGTCAAAAATAAATTGTATTTATTAAAAAATATTGACTATGAATCAGTAAATATATCGATGTTTTGTTTTTTGCCGAAAATTCATGAATATCAGAAACATCGATATATTTACTGATTCAAGCTTTTTAATAAATTCAATGTCAATTGAAAGGTAATCAGAGGTGAAAATTGAAAAAAATTCTTAGAATTAAAAATGAATAGTAAAGACAATTTTAATGATTACAGGCGAAAATACTGAATAATACCAGTATTTTGATCATCTATAGTATTGTTTAATTTATAATTTGACACATGGGTACTCAATTATAGAATTGTTTGTAGAATTTTATTAAAAAGTTAGAAATAAATTATCAGCAAAAGTTTATGATAAACAGTTAAAACATGCAATATTAATTTATTTTTAGATTAATAGACAACTGTTTTTCAAATTATTATTATTATTATTATTATTATTATTATTATTATTATTATTATTATTATTATTATTATCAATATTATTATTATTATTATTATTATTATTATTATTATTATTATTATTAATATTATTATTACTATCATTATTATTATTGTTATTATTAGAAGCTGCTAACACATCTTCTAAATTATTTTTTAAATCCGGTTTAAAGTTAACGTCATAATTCCAAGTATTTATTTAATGAAATATCGTATAATTTCCAAACAAATATTCAGCGTTGAATAAATATTTTAAAAACCATTCATTAAAATTTCGAATGCTACGTATCTCTTGTCTGCTTGTCTTGTATCCTTTCTAGTTCCTTGGTAACCATGAGCTGCTTCTTATCGCTCTTGTTGTCTTCCAAATTTCTCATTGATTCTCCGATATCTCATTCTCTAAATTTGTGTAACAATCTGCCTCTTTATGACCTTCCAAGCTACACATAGTACACATTATTTTTTGACAATCTCTTCTCACGTGTCTAAAGGTACCACACGCATAGCATTCGTCTACCTTTTTCTGCACCTGTGGACACTGACTTCTTACATGTTCTTGTCTTCCACATGCAAAAACATGTAACTGCCTGTTTAATTAACCACATTTTTAGACACTGAACAGGGTTTCTATGCTGACAGGGCAACTCGTACACTTCATCGGCCAACTCATAATCTGACAGACAAATGGAACTTGTATCATTAGCTTTGGTGATTTTCTTGACTTGTAATTTCTCAATATCTGCCTCATTTGCTGGTGGAGGACCACTCTGTTCAAATTGATTCATAATTCTCGTTACAAAATTGTCGAAACTTTGATCTGAAAATATGTAATCTGACGAATCTGATCTAAAATCTAGAGGTAGCAATCCACCAAATAAATTTGATATTAGTTGGCCAAAAACACTATTTCTGTTATCAGGATCTCTTGGAGTAATAAAAAAGGAACCATCAGTTTCATTTGTAGTACTTTCACCAGGAATATGATGAATAATATGAAAAACATTCAAGGCATCATCATCACTTTCCATTGAGTTATCAGATTCAATTCTTTCAATAAATCCATGATTGCACGTCACACATTTACCATCCTCAGATAAGTGAACGTCCCTGTTGCATTTATGATAAAAGTAATTATCTGTATTAATCGTAGCCATTAAACAAATTTACAAAAATTTATTTTCAAAACAATCACAAAACCTACCAAATTTAAACAACTGATATAAAATCCAAACTTCATAAAAATTACAAAAATTCGATATCATTCGACAATTGTCGATAATAAAATGCTCCAAAAATTACACTGATCGCGTCTGTGTGCGCATACAAAAACTCAATGTCCAAAGCAAAAAACGCACACAGACGCGACATAAACTTATAATTCACCACTGCCTTCTTTGTTATGCAATCTCTACTCAAATGTCCTACCTTGCGACATGTCCAACATTTGTTCTCAGTTCTGTTTGGTCTTTCTTCTTGATACGCTCTCGGCTCGCTATTATTTCTTGCTTCATTCGTTACCGCGTCTCTGTAACTTCTTGTTATATTCTATTCTGGTCTTCTTTCTTTCACTGCATAGATCTCTTCTGCAACTATACGAGATTCGTGTAACTTCTTGAATTTTTTCTTCACTTCTGTTGTTCCTTTGGTGTCACTTAGACACAATTCTTGTTTTAAAGTCTTCTCGGCTACACAATGCACCAGCAGATATTCTGTAAAACTTTTTTTGTTTAACTCATGCCCCAATATTTATCGACTAACTCGTCTATGATAGTAAAATATTTATCGGGCTCCTCACTCGTCTGTCTATAAGACATAGCAGATTGTAAATCCTCTGCCAACGTTGTTTTCTTGACGAATGCCTTCCGTAATCTTTCATTATAAAATTTGATATTTTGGTCAACTCCTGTATATATATATATATATATATATATATATATATATATATATATATATATATATATATATATATATATATATATATATATATATATATATATATATATATATAACTGATCAGTTTATCGATCACTAATTCGATCATCACTAAGTATTTATCGCATTCTTTAATGAATGCTTTAACATCATCTCCTCTATGATATTCGTTTGGAAATAGCTTCTTTATAAAGAAATTCATAGACGTTGTCGCCATATTAGAAGCTGCTAACACATCTTCTAAATTATTTTTTAAATCCGGTTCAAAAGTTAACGTCATAATTCCAAGTATTTATGAAATATCGTATAATTTCCAAACAAATTTTCAGCGTTGAATAAAATATTTTAAAAACCATTTATTAAAATTTCGATGTTTAAAATATATTTATTTAAAAATTATTTACCAATAAAAAGCTTGTTTAATTTTTTAATTTAAAAATTTCAATTTAAAAAATTCAATTTAAAAAAAAGTTATTTTAATTAGTCAATTATTTATCATTTAAAATTATCTTAATAAATCATTGAAATATTTATTCTCAGCTGAAAACACCTCACAGTTATTATTATTATTATTAATATTATTATTATTATTATTATTATTATTATTATTATTATTATTATTATTATTATTATTATTATTATTATTATTATTATTATTATTATTATTATTATTAATATTATTATTATTATTATTATTATTATTATTATTATTATTATTATTATTATTATTATTATTATTATTATTATTAATATTATTATTATTATTATTATTATTATTATTATTATTATTATTATTATTATTATTATTATTATTATTATCTAACTTTTCTATCTTAATTTGAAAATGATTTTTCCACCTTCCATCATCATATAGTATAGCAAAACAACTGGCAACGCGACAAATATCCCATAATTGTACCTTTCTTGATAATTTAACCAAGTCCACCCATAAACTCATTCTGAAAATAACATGTAACAATAAATTGTTGTGAAATCAAATAAAAGTCATAATTTGAAATAATAATGAATATTTACTTTTTCTTATCATCCGTGTTTCCGGATCTCAATAAATATGAATTTATTCTCGTCACAGTGTTTTCCCATGAAGAGGTTTTCGTGAACTTCCCGTGGACATCTTTATCATTTCCCACCTCTTTTATTGATAAATCGTGATCAAGAATAACAAGAAAATCATCTGGTGCTAAGCAATGTCCGATTTGAGCCAAAAGGGGTCGCAATTTATCAATTGGAATTATTTCGTTGTTCAATGTTGATCTAACTTGTTCCAATAACTGTCTGGCCTCATCACAAGGATCCAAGGGTTTCTCATATAACTTTTCTTGCATTTTTAGTTTATGAATGAAATGTTCTATCATTTCTGTATATTCCTTTTTTCTATCCAATAAAATGGCCTGGAAATATAAAGAGGAAAGTATCAGTAGGTCAAAAACAAAGGTTCCAACCTTTTGAAGGTATTTGATGGCGTCATTTGTCTGTTCTAAAGCAGCATATCCTTTGCCAACTTCAATGTGAACTTGAGCACAGAGTTTGTAATTTAAACTGCCAATAAATAATATACGTAAAAAATAATATACGTAAATGCCATTAATTAAAACAAATTAATTTTTAGTAACAAAATCATTTATTTTTTCTTGTTCACATTTGATCTGTTTTTATTTTCTTTAAATATTTCATTTGTAAAAATTTTCACTTTTAGTCAAGATTTTTCCGATTTAATATAAATTATTTGCAATAACTATTTCCCAGTGTTATTTTCACTTATTATGAAACGACTGACAAAGTCAGTGCCTAATATTTCTGTCGATAGAAAAAATAGATGTAAAAAAATAGTTTTTTTTATTAAGATTGTATTGATTTTAAAAGCTTGACTATGAATCAATAAATATATTGATGTTTTTTTGATATTCATGAATTTTCGGCACTCCCATTTTCAAGTGATTTTGATCTAATACATTTGTTTTCAGTTCATTGTCAATCTTTCTACAAAAGCCTTTGAGTATCCATTTCTATCTAAAAGAGAAACGAGCTTATGTATACTTTTGTTAGATTATTTTGTTTAAAATACCAAAAGCTATTAGAATAAGTTTATAAGCCTGCATCTGTTGGCCTTCTAAATATTTCTATATATTTCCGAATATAACTTTGACATATAATATTTTTTGTAGTATCTCCATGTGCTTTTAAGAGTGCATTGAGAATTTTTGAATTGTCATTTATCTTGCACTTAAATCTTGATCCATATAGATATGAGATCATTATTCAAGTTCTTAAATATTACTTTTAGTCAACGTTTGAATTCTAAATTATTTTTAATTAATTTTCAGGTTTTTTAGGAATTTTATGAAAATTATTTTATAATTATTTTGGAATTATTTTGATATAATGTAAGTCTGATATATTTTTAATTATAATTAAATAATTAAATCAATCGCCAAAAATGAATTTTTCTAAATTTTTCTAAAACAAATATCAGAAATTCTAAGGAATATTTTATCTTAATTTTAACTAAAAATAATTCTTACGATGACAATTTCTTTAAAAATACATTTAAAAACATTTTCAGCGATCATTTTTTCTAAAAATTGTCTAAAATAAAGTTATTATAGAAACGTATCTCATTGGCGTATTTCTATGAATCGAAAGTTTGCATGTGATTTTAGTATGTGTGTGCAGTATTTAATTTTTCTACACCTAATTCCGAAATTTAATAACTTCTATAATCTAAAAAAATCAATAAATTTATAGTATTGGAACACACGAAATTAGCTGTGTGTAGAAATTTATGGTTCCGAAATTTAATAACTTTATTATAGGATTTGTGAAGGTGAGAGAAAAATAATTGAACACACCAACACAAAACACATAATGAAAAATGCATGCTGATATATTTTATAGGTGTTTGTTCCGAAATAAATAACCGTTAACATATTGTTAACATATTGTTAAAATATAATTATTTTTAAATTATTAAAAAACGCAAGAAAGAAAGCAAGATCTTTTGATTTACAGAAAGAAATTCGCAAATCGAAAATTTAAATAAATTATTTTAATAAATTAATATTTTCATGGATATACAGAAAATGACAAAATTCGGCTTATTAATGACTTTCAGAATGGGGACAATTACCAAATATTTGGAAGATTACTAGGAATGACCAAATCTTTAATTAAAGCAATCATTTATAAATATTAAAAATATGGGGCCATCAAAAATGAGCGGGAGAAAGAAGATTATAAAAATTTAAAAAACTATTTCATCCATGTACACCGCTTCTTTCCTAATTGCATTAAAAAAATAAATGTCTTCGGTGATTAGTTTATTTATTTAGTTAAAAATATATCTAACTTACATTATATTGAAATAATTCCAAATAAAAAATCATTGAATTTCATAAAATTCCTAAAAACACCTGAAATTTTATTATTATCAATGTTATATTATAAATGCTGACTAACAGTAATATTTAAGAACTTGAATAATGATCTCATAATTATATAAAATCAAAATTCAAGTCTTAAAAGTTACTTAAAATTAAAAAAATTACCTGAAAACCATTTTTAATAAATTGAATAAATGAAATTTAATAACTTCATTTTCACGTAAATAGTGACTCACCTCAACTGGTGTGCACACCAACTTGAATTATAGAGGTTATTAAATTTCGGAATTGGGTGTATCACTTTAGATTTCTATAATGTAAGATGTATCTCATTGCACTATTAATGAGAACATCAGCGTTAAATCAAAGTAAGTATGTATGTTTCTATAATATAAAATTATTGATTTTTTTCGTATATTATAAGAAACGTATCTCAGTGGTGCATGGTATAACAAAAAAGATTTTTAGGATCCCACATATGTTAAATCTGGCTCTGGATTTAAGCTTAATAACGCGGACATAGTTGCTACAATTTTATTTATCATATCCTATTCTTAAACTGTTTAATAAATATTAGAAATTAGTAGCATTTTTGATATTTTGTCAGTATATAAAGGAATTAGAGTTGCGAATTTTTTATTTTTTTTTCGGCATAATGCCATTTTTATTTCAATTTTATCTGAAAATCTGCAAAATTTTGACAAATATTTAATTAAATAATAGCTTTAATTATTTCAGATTATAATTTGATAAATTATATTATGGAATGCCAATACTCTCATTGGTTGGACAAATCATTTATTTATCTAATAGATTATTAAAACATCATTATTAAAAATTCAGACTATTATTATATATTTTTGATTTTATTTAATTTTTCCATTTAAAACTTGATAACTTACCATCCAATCATTTCTAAGGAATCAGCGACCAACACGAGGTGACTGTGGATCTTCAAGACGAGACTCGGCTGAAGAATTGGAAGACAAATATTCCAAAGACTGGCGCAACCAAGTTCAATTAACCGACTATTTTCTGATCTGATAACATTCAATAAGGTTGTTTTACATTTGTCAATGGTTTTCAATCGAAACTAATTAAATAATGAATAATTAATTATTTTTTACTATATTAAAACATTGAAATAAAAGAAATTTAAATTCACAAATAATTAGGCCTTTTAATGGTGAAATTTGAGAGAAATTCAGACATTCGTTGTCAATGATAATTAAAATTCGAAATGGAGATTATAAATGATTTAATTTTCAAGAATTATATTTAATATTTATAAAAATGTCGTATGTGATACAAATTTTTATAGTATTTTTAAATTTAAAAATAATTGCTAGTTGCAACTTTCAACAGAATTGCATTAAATTTCATTATTCATTCTACATTGATAAATAAATAAGTCAAAGTAAAAAACATACATTTTAAAATAAAAAATATTTAAATTCATAAATCTATAGTAAATTTAAATTTTTAAAAATCAAAATAATAAAACTTAAATTTAGGCTGAAGTCCTTAATTTAAATTTAAATGACATTTTTCAGATTTTAAAATGTAAAATAATAATTTTATTAATAATAATAATAATAATAATAATAATAATAATAATAATAATAATAATAATAATAATAATAATAATAATAATAATAATAATAATAATAATAATAATAATAATAATAATAATAATAATAATAATAATAATAATAAAAACAATAAAATGATAATTTAAGCCTTTTGCTGCAAATAATGTATTTAATGAAAAAAATTTCGACTATAAGGACTATCTTATAGTCGAAAACTTTTTCATTAAATACATTATTTGCAGCAAAAGGCTTAAATTATCATTTTATTGTTTTAAATAATAAATGCTGCTACCAAGAAATCATCACTTTATATTTTAATAATAATAATAATAATAATAATAATAATAATAATAATAATAATAATAATAATAAAAATAATAATAATAATAATAATAATAATAATAATAATAATAATAATAATAATAATAATAATAATAATAATAATAATAATAATAATAATAATAATAATAATAATAATAATAATAATAATAATAATAATAATAATAATAATAATAATAAATACAATGTCAATTGTAAAGAAATCAGAGGTGAAAATTGAAAAATATTTTTGTAATACAATAACCTCGGCAACATTGATACATACAAGAAAGTTAGCCGCATGTCATCAAACATCATCGAAATGAAGATCAACAAAGTATGGAAAGTCATTGCCATGGAAACAGATTAATCAACAGCTTCGTTACAAAAAATTCCGATCTTCTCAACTTTTACCACCTAATTAAAACCCACAAAGAGAGTCTTGTTATCAAAATTAGACCAACTGTATCCAACACAAATGGATCAATAACTAAAACAAGTTGGCTCGTTCAAAGATCTTAAAACCATTATTGTATACTGTACCACATCATCATGGCAAGGAAATGAATACCGAGAATATCATCAAACTTCTGACTGTTATTCTTGAGAACACCTATTTTACCTATAAACAAGTTAAAGGTCTGCCTATGGGCTCTAGCATATCAGGATTGTTAGCAATCATCTTTATGGATAACCTCGAACAACAAACAATGAGGACCATATAATCCATCGGTTTCTATACAAGATATGTAAATAATATCTTTATCACGACCAATAGCAGAAAGAAAGTGGAGGAAATATTTTATATATTTAATGCGGCTCCCCGAGATATTACGTTTGAAATCGAATATCCGGAAAAAGATGGATCCCCAATCTACTGGATTTAAAAATTAAAATAGAAGTTCTACAGAAAACCAGCTCGCAAAGAAATATTTATGCACCAAAGATCAGCGCTTCCAAATTTACAGAAATTACACGTCATAAGAAACGAGAAACAAAGGATAGCCAATCGATGTACTGAAAAAAATGAGAACTATAAACAGCAATTAAAATTCAATAAAATCCTATACAGAAACGGATATCAAGGTAAGGACATTAACAGAATGAATTTTACCCTAAAAAGATCTAGGGAGATAACACAAAAAAAGAAATATTTCTATCTGAATATTCCCATTCATCAGTGACATACTCGACTTCAAGATCCTGAAAGAACTTAAACGCACCTGGTCTTCCAATTCGGACAGCACATAAATCTTTGACATTGAGAAAAACTCTGGAAAATAAAAGAGAAGATCAAAAAGCATTTGAAAATAGAAGAAACCAAATTCCAGGAAATTGATAAGGGGTATCTTATAATCGAAATTTTTTCATTTGTATTAGATATATTATTCACAGCAAAAGGCTTATATTATCATTTAATTGTTTAACAAATAATAATACAATTGATTAGAGTAGTTTTACTGTTGATAGTTAATGTATGAAGTCAAAGTTCCCTATAAAATAAATATAAATTGAATTTGTTGATAACACAACAAGTTCTTGCGGTACAACTGTTGAGATCCTATTGATATAAAAGATTTAAAAATTTTAATGTATAATGTTACAACTTTATTAGTAATTGTTACTATAAATCATTACTTTTAATGTAGCTGGAGTTATCTTCTCATTTAAACTGTCAGATTCCATCATTAATAATTCAAAATTCACAAAGTCTGCTTCTTGGAGCAATGGTAACATCTAAAAGGTTGTTTAAAATTAAAATTAAAAATTAACCTAACTTCTTCTGAGGCCATTTGTTGGATCTTTATGATACATTGGTGACATACGTCAAATATGGACTTCTGTAAACTAATCTTTGCCAGTTCTAGGAAGAGAGAACATCTGAAAATATATAGAAACTATTTACAAAACGTAATCGCACCGTGTGTTTACTAAGAATATAGGACCCTCGGTCTACACATTTGTCTGTCGCATAATACAAAAATGGAATTCTATCATGCATATAGATTTCTGTATTCTATAAGGGCCGCCCAAAAAACTTCGTTTTTATCAGACAGAAAATATCTGAAGATCAAGATGAAAATTTCTTAGGTAGATCTTTCTTAGGGAAATTTTCTAATACAGATCATTAACAAGACTGGAAAGTTTAAGATTTAAATTCAAAAAAATTCCTTAGATTTGGTTAAATGATTAAGCATAAAAGATTAAAGTTTTAATAAATCTATCAGACTTGGTTATATGATTTATACTGAAAGATTAAGGCAAAGCAATGCGACATAAATTTCTTCGTTGCAACTTTAACACGAAATAACTTTTCGGCTAACCGAAATTCACCGCATTCTTGTCGAAAGTTGGGGTGCAGAGTACGTCGTTAGCCTTCGGAGAGTAAAGCCGATTACCAAAGAATTTGCAGGAGAACAGCGAACACTTTTTGAGCGAACAAAAGGTTCAGAGAAGACCAAAAACGAGCACTGCAGAAAAGAATATCATAATTGTGTGTGAAATGATTGAAGAAGATTACTATTTAAGCTGTCCAGTCATCTCAACAGTCACAGACATTGAAGCAACGAGTGTTCGCCGCATATTGAAACAAGAACTTGGAAAGAAGTCACTTTGCAGCAGATGGGATGTTTGATTATAAAAAGAGAATCAGAATCACTTGCTGTCAATAAATGTTGAATGTTTATTCGGCAAGAAGAGTTAAGGAAGGGATCATTGTGATCGATGAAAAATTGATTTACCTTCGATACGTACCTCCAAAAGAATTTGGGTGGATGCCATAGGTGATCGTTCAACTATTGCTAGACAGACAATATTTGATCGCAAAGTACTGATTATTGTTTCCAGCAACTATACAAAATTACTCACGTATTTATAAGATAGTTGATATTTTTGTTTATGAATAGAAAATGTTAAGACTTAGAAAATGGTTTTAAAAGCTGTCATTTGTCTGCAACTGAAACAAAATTAAGATGTCTGATAATAGAAATAATATTTAAAATGTTAAATTTTAGTTAAATTTTATTGTAATTGGTACTTAATCAGTAAAATATTTTATCTTTTTTACTATTGGTCTATTTTTCAATTTGAAATATCTTAATTTTTTTAAATTGTCAATCAATACAAACAGAGGCTTGGTTTGAGTGGCAAATGGGAAAGGTATAATTGGGTAAAAATTTGGAATTTGGAACATGCATCGTATTTATATTGTGTGATTTATTATTTGGTCAATGTATCTTGACGCGTCTGATTTGTTTTTTATTCTCTTTAGTAGCCACTATAGTGCATTAGATGACTTTACTTAAGTTGATAAAATAATGCTTATCAGATTGGAGGTAGGGCATAAAATATGAATCTTTTCCCCGGGCTCCAAAACCCTTTGTTACAATATTGAATGCGAAACGAAAGTTTTGTCGAAACTTTAAAAATAATGAAAATAAATGAAATTTGTATTTTATTTATGTTCGACATTATCTACTAATTATATAATTAAATGGATCCCTCTAAGGATGGAATGGAGTTATTAAAACGTTTTTTTTAAAGTCAAAATAAAATTCACCTTTGCTCATTGGTCAGCTTCTTTGAATTTATGGGAACCACTATTGTAGATTTCTGATCAGGCTTTGCATTTAGAGTTTCCGAAGAACCACTAATGGAAGCTTCTTCGACGCCTGTCAAGCTGGAAAGAATTCTCTTTGCTTCATTTATAACAGAACCGTCGTCTTTATCTTTCATTCTAAAAATATTGCGTTGAAAGGTTGATTGATGATTAATTTTATCACATTTTCAGTTTGCACAAACGAATAAACGTTTGCATAGCTGGATGATTTTTAGTATACCAAAGATATTTCTCTAAAGTTCCGATCCCGTTATTAATCAATGTCGTTAGAAGGTCTTTTAGTAAATACGGGGAGTGCTTACCAAGGAAGGTAGCAGTTCCATCTACTATTTGAATAATTTCTTTCCGGTGGACCGGCATCAATATGGCATTGAATAAGAAGTCTAAAAGAATTTATATAAATATACTAATTAATTTTGCTTAAAAAAATAAATTTTGATAACATCTTCAATTCAATGACGAAATGTTCCGTGAAGAAATCGTACATGAAATAGTTGAAGGCTGAGAAAGATCAAAAATATTCAAAAGGTTATTCCAGGGTTTTTCGAAATTTACATTAGTTGCGTTTGATGAAATCAAAAATATAACAATGAAAGTTGCTCATTGAAATTTTAGCGTTGGAATTTATGAAGAAATGATTGATTTAATGAGAGAAACAGTTGATGAGTTTGAGCCATATTTCAGGTCGATTACACAGAAAGTCAATAGATTAGACCCGGTGTAGAAAACGGTGTTGCTACTGACAAAATTCTTCTGTGTAAAAAATCTACGAATTAAATCGTAGCTAGAAATAAATATCCTTAACGATGCAATAGTAGTCAATTTTGGGTGCCTTACAATACACCTAAATCCAGAATATAAAAGTTTCTATAATCTTAAAAAAATCGATAAAATTATACTATAGCAACACACAAACTTACATGTGTGCAAATATTTAATGTTCCGAATGTTAAAAGTTTTATTATAGGAATTGAGAAGGTGACAGAAAAATAATTTTACATACAAACACAGCACACATAATATAAAATATACGTAAATTTAATATAGCTTTTTTTATTCCGAAAGTAGAAAGTCATTAGTATTAAAATTCACATTGTGTGTATGTGGATTGTTGCTGTCTGCAAATGTATTAAATTATTAAGCTAAGTGTTTAATTTCTATTTTTTAATTTATAGATTGTTTTCTAAAATAAAAATAATAAAGTTATAATACAATATTTTAAAAAATTTTAAATTTTATTAAAAATATTCGCTTGAAAAAGGCAGTGCCGAAAATTTGTGAAAATCAAAAAACATCAATATATTCATAGTCAAGCTTTTTAATAAATACAATATCGATGGAAAAGAAATCAGTGGTGAAATTTTAAAAAAAAAGTTCTAATAATTTTATTAAAAATAGTCTAAAATTCAAAAAAAATGATTTTTTAAATTATATTATTAAATATTTTTTCAAATTAATAATTAAATTAATTTATTAAATCTATATTATCTATAGCATTTTCTATCCTAATTTATGATGACAAGAAAACTGTCGAACTATATGAGTGGCGCTTTCTTAAAATTAAGTCATTGCCGTGTTTATTTAATTAAATATGTATTACATCAATTAACGCTTTCTTTATCTTAGATCTGTTTCATATACTATTTCATTTGCATTAATTATTACTTCATTTATTTTTCAAATACATTATTTTTGAGAATCTTTCATTGACTTTAACTTTTCATTTTCCACCAGCTTATATTTTTTTTCTTTGGAAATTATTGATTGTTCAAATTTTTAATTAATCTCACAAATTGACCTATGTGTAAGACTTAGGCGCTTCTACTTTTGCAAAACAAAAGCATAACTTATTTTTATTATACTTTGATTGTATTTTATGGGGTTCCATAGGATTTTAAAGTTTGTAGGCTTTAGGCACAGTGCCTATTGTGACTATTGGATAATACGGTCCTGCCTACAGTTGAAAACTAAAGAAGGATAAATGAAACTCTGATCATATATGGAAAGTAATGTTCAGTTTATATATTTATGTGTTCAAGATTTTTGTTGAAAAAATGGTGTCTATAAAAGTTAGAAATTGAAATTATTAATTCATAAATTAAAAAATTTTCTATATAGGTTAAAAAATATTTTTTTTCTTTTTTTGCAAAATTTATTTTTAACAATTTCCCACCATGAGTCTCCAATGTGTCTAAAAATCTATCATTATTCCTTTCGTTCAGTACATTCATCATTAATGGTTTATGAAGTTCTGCTTTTATAAATTGAAAATTTTACCATATACTTGTTGAGTTTTTAATTAGATAATTATCAACGTCGGTGTTTCTGACTTCAAGTGTTCCGTAAAAAAATTACCTAAAGAACACTCAACGTATTCTTGTAATCAAATTCGTATAAACTACAATTTTCAAAATTCCGAATATCGCAATAAAATGCTTATTCTGACTATTCAATAAGTCTCGATGTAACCGCATTGTTTCTGCATGTTCTGTAACAATAATCACCTCTTTTCTTTACTCCTTTGACTTAACTTGATTCTTTTATTTTCTTTTCCTCTAATTCTATCTTCTGACTGTAATTTTTCCATTAATCCTACTGTCGATTTATTCGTCTCTACATGAGACAAAATGCCAATTGTTTCTGAGTTTGATCTCTCTTTTGTAGTTGAAAAAATTGCATTTGTTTCCTTTTGACAAGCCTTGCCTCATGGCCTTTTTCATTTTTTCTCATTCGAAAGAAATAATTAATTGTCCTACCCTGTGTCTCTCTTGCGATAATCTTTTTCCCGTTTTCCCATTACTCATGTTGTCATGATAATGGTTTTCCAGAATCCACTTTGTTTACTTTTTTTTCTGTTTACTTACTCGGGTTTTTTCTTAATTAATTAACTATTTTCTGTTTTTGTACGTTTTCCTGTATTTCGACCCTTTCTGAACATATTCTGACGAATCCGTTCTCACCATGATCTTTCTCATTATCTCATTTATCTGACTCGTTTTTCAAATTTTAATTCGATGATTTCAATATTCCTATTTTTAATTATTTGGATATTTTAAATTTTAGATATTTGTGAAAATTTTACACCTTATCTTTAAATTACATCGAAATATTTTCAACGAGAAAATTTATGTCATTCCGGAATTTAAAGCCTTTTAACTATTTTTAGAAGTATATCTTATTACCTGTGGTTATCTTATTGTAAAATATAATTAGTGTTACAACGGTCCATCGGTATGGAATGGTTAGCGTCTTGAAAATCATCTTCAATTAATCGCTTCGTAATTCTTTTACATTTACACAAGTCTTATTTTTATTGTTTATTAAATTTTTCGCTGTAAATTATTTTGTCTTTTTCACTATTGATAATACTTCGTATTAAATATAAAACAAAATATTGATCGATAGACTAAAATAGAGATGATGATAAATAAAATCTCCAAGTGGAAATTCGCTCAATGTTGTAATGTATAAATAAGGAATTCAACAAGTAGCATCCATCAACAATATATATTCACAAAATCTTTAATTCGATTGGTTTTTTGAAATTGTTAATGATATTAATTAATTTAATTAATCACTTTAATCAATTAATTTAATTGCATTCTCAGTGTATGTCAATTTATTAATAAATAACTCCATTTATATATTTAGTTACTCCTTTATTGTATTAAGATAAATTTGCAACGGTAACTAAAAATCTCAATAGAAATTCATTCAGGGCCGTAACAAGGGTGGTGCGAGCGGTGCAGTTGCACAGGGCCATATCTGAAAGGGGCGTAAAATTGGGATGTACCAATTTTTTAATGTCAACAAAAAAAGAAAAAATATAAATAAAAAATAATAAATGACATGAACGAAAAAAAACGACATCCTAGCTAGCCTATCTTTAACATTACTGGTTGGACTGGTCCATTAGCGTGCCTTCGTAGGTGTGTATTTTATAAAATGTTAATCCACAAAATGGGTTACTGTCATTTTTTCAATTAGCAACAGAATTTTAAGAGCATTACTACCTATTATATAATAGCTGGAGATGAATACATAGTTAACAATCTTAACATGAACATTATAATGATTATAGTAGACTGTTTTGAATTCGCGTGTTGGGGGCGCCAGATATATGAACCACACAGGGCGCAATAATGCCTTGTTACAGCCTTGAATTCATTTAACACATTGAATAGCACATACTTTTCTGTTTACATAATTGTAATAGATATCTAGTGGAAATTTCATTTAACCCTCCAGTTGTGGAATGTAACAGAAATAAGAAATGATGCTCATTAAAATGTTAAACCATAAAACTCTTTACTCACAACATCAATTGACTGCGAAACTGGGTGTTCGAATCATTCACTTCCTCGAGAGTCTTACATATTGAACTGAGAGATTTGCAGAGATATTGGTAAAAGTTTGGTCGTAGATAGTTCCTTATGATTTCATAATATATGAGCGCTGAATTGTAAATGAGATAGTGAAACCTGTAAAAGGAAAATGTAAATGTGAGAAAATATATAAAATGCAATATATTTATGTATAAAATAGAATATAAGCAAATTGTATATGACACAAGAACACATTTAAGTGAATGCACACTTAGAACCTATGAATAAAATGTTTATTGTATTTTTTAATGTATTAATTATATAAAAAAGAGTTGGTGATACCGTTCCGAAAGTAGTAGCAAATATTCCATCAATGTGGGGTCAGTGAGATGTAGCAATTCCTCGTGTATCACTTATAGCAATATGTATTTCTCAGACTGATTTTGAGGAAATGAATAATATACTGATGAATTCGTAGGATTCCTGATAATTTTCCTTATATTTTTGTCTTGAACTGCAAGTTTGCGTTCCATATTGTACTTTTGATTTACAGTAGGCAACATGGCAATGAACAAAAATAATACAAACGTATATTATTCAATTTTAATATATACCTGTTCTATAAGACAAATACCATTTTAATCAAGAAATATTTTTGTTTAAGTGATTTATAAATTGAACTTTCCCAGTTCCCTTTCGAAATATTAAGAAATGTCAAAAAATATTCCATAATTATTTTATTTTTATAATAAAAAATAAATAATAATAATAATAATAATAATAATAATAATAATAATAATAATAATAATAATAATAATAATAATAATAATAATAATAATAATAATAATAATAATAATGATAATAATAATAATAATAATAATAATAATAATAATAATAATAATAATAATAATAATAATAATAATAATAATAATAATAATAATAATAATAATAATAATAATAATAGTAATAATAATAATAATAATAAATAATAATAATAATAATAATAATAATAAATAATAATAATAATAATAATAATAATAATAATAATAATAATAATAATAATAATGTGAAAAATTATTCTAACCGTTTTTCTCTTTTCGAAAAATTTATTGCTTTCAATATAAATCCGATCGGCTTATCCAGAGCAGTCTAAATATCATAAATTAAAAATTTGTATTAAATTAATCTTTTCACCTCTTCATCGAATCTTTCTGGCTTTATTAATTGGGCCTGAATTAAATAAGCTCTGGCTAAATATTGATTTTCTTGTGGATCCAGGGAAAAATATAGCCTTAAGCAATTATTAGCTATACTTTTTATATCATTCTATAATGATTTTATTTTAGTTTTCATAATTTTACTATTATCTATAATACTTTAAGGCAGTTTTCTCCTAGGATAACACACATGTCTGTTGCTTGTTCAAAACATTCATTTATATTTCGTTTAGAAATCAATCCATTTAACAATTTAAATGCTT
Source organism: Schmidtea polychroa (assembly GCA_959609185.1). Classification (NCBI taxonomy): domain Eukaryota; kingdom Metazoa; phylum Platyhelminthes; order Tricladida; family Dugesiidae; genus Schmidtea; species Schmidtea polychroa. Next base: position 11,182 of record CAUHTR010000918.1, on the reverse strand, counting down.
CTGTTAAATGTTTTTCATTTTCTATAATTAATTTTTTTTATATTATAAAGTCATTAGTATTTTACCTTGAGAATTATTTTGAGATAAAGATATTAATTTTTTTATATTATCCATTTTCAAATATGTGATTTATTTCGTTACTATGAGTGTGAATATTTAAACAAAGAGTTTCATAAGAATATTTATATTAATTTATTATTGTAAGAGGTTTTATTTAAATAGTAAAAAGAGAAAAATAAAAATAAATAATTTTTACTATTATTATAGTTGAAATATTTGATAAAATTTTTATTTTGACATTCCTAAATTATTATTATTTTTGTAAAAACTATTAGGAAATTGTTTAAGTATTCTAATGTTTTAAAAATTAAGTTATACACATAAATATAATAATTGAATTTATTACAATATTACAACATATTAAACAAAATGTTGAAGTAGAACTCATAAATTTTTGATTTATGTTAATGTCTCGCAAAACATACGAATACACCGCATGACTTTCAGTTAGAATCTACAAAGCCAATAAATAACTGAAGTAGATAAAACAATAAATAACACAAGAAATATAACATTTTAAATAATACTAAAGCACGTTTCAATAACTTCAACTAGTCGCAATCAACCACACAATAAGAAATATAAATCAAATGAAAAGTGTTCGTGCAGCAAATTGCACCATCTTGAAAATGAAATTTATTATCTCTAAAAATAGAAAGACAAAATAATTTTGAGAGAAGGAAAAATTAATTTAGGTTAGATTAACATTTGTGAAATTGAACACTATTAAAATTTACAAAACAAATACTGAGTTCAGGTAGGATGATATTTTTTTGAGACCTCGTTTCTACAGCTAACATGAAAAGTATGAAAAGTATAACTTAGTTTACCCAGATTGTACTTTCACCAAATAACGTTGAATCTGTCCAACTAGTCTTAAAGCTTTAGTAGAGATAAATTGTAGTGATACAACTTATTATCTTAACACTCTCCTAGGCTCAAAAATGGCAAACTCATGGTCAGAGATCATTTTCATTGCATTTCTCTTTAAAACTTTGTTTTCTAGTGTTTTAATGTAAAATAACATTTTAAATTGGTTGGAACCATGGCTTCTTAAAATATGTTAGAGAAAACTTGAAACCTAGAAAAAATCCCTAGAAATTATACATATAATGATTAATATAATTATTTAGTTGTCATAGGCACATTATAAAATGAAAAATTACAAATGTATGGCAGAAACACTTTCATATAAATGTGTGCTAAGCTCGATTAGGTTAAAAAATTAGATGGCTACCTCATTATTATTGTTTAAGTGATGCCCGTACTGTACCAACTAATTTAGAACTTAGTTAAAGATAAGTGGGAGTTATTATTTTTCAAAGTAACAGTTAACTTGACGTTATATGCAATAATTGTAAAGAAATAAATCAACTGCTCGATTTTGTAAAAACTTTAAATGTTTTAATTGTGATGGATGACACTAGCAACATTTTTAAACAGGAATGCTAAAAAAAGTCATACGCTAGATCGAGAATTTTTCGTTAGATATGAAAAAGATAACTTGCCTGCAAGTAATGGAAAAGCTTTGAGTAAAGTAGACAGTAGTATGATGACAATTTATTGTTGGAATATGGTTAAAACACGTAAAGATATGAAGTCTATGAAAAGAAAATTATAATTGAAGGATGAATTCGTTTAATATATTAACGAACAAGGTTTCAGGCTTATACAGCTATTAAGAGTCACTGGCAACAATAATTATACTAAAGAGACCAGAAAAAATAAAGAATATATCAAAGTTCAAAGTTCAAACTTGAAAATTCTGTAACTAATAATAAATTAGTGATTAATTTAGAATTTTGATTTAGAAAATACTAAAATTTTAAAAGTCATAAACTTGCAAGAACAAAATAAAAATGATCATACCTCTCACAAAATAATCCTTACTTTTAATATACACATCACCTCAGTATCTTCATTCATATAAAATTATCAAATCTTTTATAGAGAAATTAGATAAAAATTTGAAAAAATGAAAGAAAATGAACTAATATCTCTTCTATTGCGTAATAAAGAGATATTTAGTACAGGGCCAAAAGATTTGGACAAATGTAAATTTCTGAAACATGACATTAAGACAAAAGTAGATCACCTAATATCTCTGAAACGAAAATCCTTGATACGGTAAAAAATGCGATAAAGAATTAAAGATGTTTTTTGGGACTATGTGGATATTGTAGTCGTTTTAAAAAGAACTTTGCTGATATTTTTCAACAGTAATACAATATGTTTAAAAAGATAATATTCTTGGCATTCGAGAACTTAAAATGTTCTTTGATGCCACTACTGTTAACGATTCCAAATAAAAAAGATTCCTTTATTCTAGTATAAATGCTTCTTTTGGATCTTTAGGGTGTATTTCCATTATAAGGTTGTGTTTCCTCAAAAATCAACAAAACATTCCTCTTTTGAAATTTTATTTAGAAGAAAGTCGTCATTATTTACTGGAAAAGTAATTGATAAAGTCTATTCAGAAGTTATCGAAACGTTTAGACAAAAACACATTAAAATATTTGATAAAGTAAAAGAACATTGCGCACTAGCACAAACAACTCATGTGAAATATTACAACAGAAGTAAGCCTGTAATGAATTGACAGTCAGAGACATTGTAGTTGTCGAAAATTCATTCTATAGAGTTTTTATGAGTAAAAGGTATGTAGATCCGTTTACAATAATAAATGGTTTAGATAAATTGACATACTTGATGTTGAGTAAAGAGATAAGCAAAGTTATAAAAGGAAATTACAATGAGATTTTAAAAATTTATGTTTGAAAGAAGTTTCGGAATTAGTGGGTTGTGAGCTGTTTTGTCAGTCAAGTGATGCAGAAACAAGTTTTCTGAGTAAAGCCACATAAAATGGGAAAATGCTTAAATATCACAGAACTTGCCAAATACTTCAAAAGATCAATTCGTACTAATCGAAACATTAAACCAAAAATATTCCTAAATATGCAGAATAAGTGATTTATATTTAATATATATTATTACAAAATTAGTTATTTTACAAAATTAATTAAGAAGCACTCTTGAAATATTTTTTGCAGAAAAATAACATAAAATGAAATAACTTAACCTAAGCATCGATGCAATTGACTTGCCTTTAATTTATGTTCTTAAACGTTTATCAATTGTGCTTTAGTGTAATGAGCTTTTTGCATTCTAAGAATAGTCAAATCTAACCAATGTTATTCTAGAGGTTTTCAAAGGTTTATACATCGGAAATGCTACCAGTTTTATAAAAAAACATTACGAAATGTTGACATATTTATTTGATGATATTTCATAGTTTGGATATAGTTGATTAATTTTGATATGTAATTTTGCAGCTTCAATTAAAAATGTCCTAAATTAAAATAATATAACAACATAAGCCCATTCAAGGAAAGAAAAGGCTTCACCACTGCATACTTATTGTTTCTTTACTCTTTCTTTACTCTTTCAAAATTGTCAAATTCAGTGTTAATTGTTAATAAAAAATTTATTAAATTCAAAAACAACTCAATTTGTTTGCAGGTCAAAATTATTAAAACATTTTTATGATTATGAAATAAAATTAAAAATGTTTAAGTGAAATAACCTGATGAAATGGTCAAAAAATATAAATAATATCTAGGCGTGAATTGTGTGTCAATTCAACATACACTACAAATTTCTTATCGAAAAGAATCAGATGTAACATAAACGATATTATCGCTCTTAAAAAATTTGTGTTTTAAAAGAAAGGAAAAATTCTGTTTACAGTAGTAAAATATCCCTTTAAAAAAATCTCTATACAGTGGGAGTATTTATTTGGTTGGAAATCACTTATTAATTGAAGAGGATTTTTTCCAATGTGAGTAGAATACACACACAAATCCCGTCCTCAATACTATGTATTTCTTTTTCAAACAATTGTATTTTATTTGGAATAGTCAAAAAGATCAGATAATGAAGTTCATGAATTGTGCTGGATATCGGTAAAGCTATTTTTAGTGATGGAATAGGTATTGGAGTTTTACGTAAGTGTATGAGTTCATTATTAAAAAGTCACAGTCAATATAATTATATATCGAGATCATATATGTATTTCGTCGAATACACCTGATTCTGTTTTTACGAGAATTTGATAGAACGCGATTCAAAAGAAATTTCATTTTCAGCAAGAAAAACATATATGCACATGTTTAAAAACCCTTTCACACCTATTTGTCAGGCATTCTATTATTTTAAATAAATAAAATGCCAAACAGATGGAATTGAATATATTAATAAGTTATATTTTATAAAACAGTGTGGAAATCTACGACACAAACTAATTTCCTTAATTTTACCTCACATAAGGTTTCATAAAAGTGTAGTTGGATGATCTATTGAGGAAAGAGCTGGCGACATTTGTCATGATGTGAAATAATTAATGGATAATTATTAAGAACTGATAACATTCTATAACAAACAGAACAATGATATATTGATTTTTTAATAAAACCGCTGAGACATCCCAGCATTAGTAGAGAATGAAAATGTAGTGGGAAATATTTATAGTTTCGAAAGTGACGTTCAAGTCTTACATAGAAGATCTAGCTTTCATCAAGCAGTGATAGAACTTAAAAAATATGATTAATGTCAAATTTTGTCATTTTTTTGTTTCATTAAAATGAATTCTTTTTTTATGTTTTGTATTTTTATTTCTTTTTTCTTTTATGAATATTTTTCTCATAAATATATCTAAAATGCTTGTAAATAAAAATTGGTTAAAGCATGTAAAATCTCTAATCACATTATTTTAGTTGATTTTACAAATGTAGACCCAATTCTTAATTTTATAAGAATACCATATCTTTCATTCGAGAGTTTTCTTGGAAGTTTTCTTAAATCCGAATTAGATGTATGAATGTTTATGAGTTACTAATAGACATTTTTTTTTCTTTATACTTCAATAATTTATTTTAAGCCATACATTAAGCCAAACATGTATAAATTAATATCCAATCATGATTGAGATTTCCATTTACATATTTTACTTTACATGAAAACTAAATAAAAAAAATAATAGAATGTTGTTTAAATAATTATTTAATTTAAGAAGATTTAAAAATGGGAGATAGATATAATATTCATACTCAATTAGAGCATTTGCAATCAAAATACGTTGGTTAGTAAATTAATTAATTCTAAATGATATTTTTATGAATTTAAGGTGCTGGACATTCTGATACTACTAAATGGGAGTGGGTAACAAATCATCACAGAGATACTTTTGCATCTATCATAGGACATAATGATTTTCTCTCGTTGCATTCAATCGTTGAAAATGAAACTAAGGCACGTGTAAAACTTAATTTAATGGAGAAAATGATCCAGCCTTGTGGTCCTCCTATTGAGAAACCGGAATAGTAAATTCCTGTAAATATATTTTGCATTTGTTGTTATTTATTAAATTATAATGGAATTATGACTGTAATGTTTTAATATGTCTAATATTATGTTTAGGATTATGAGTCTAGATAGTTATTGTTATCACAATAACATCATTAAATAGTTGTTTGCCAAGTTATTCAATATTTTATTTAGATATAAATTTTATAATATTTAAGTACTTCGAGCTTGTTACATTTAGTTATTGTTTTATGAATGAATAGTGCAGAATTGATATTGTTTTAAGTCATGTTTTGTTTCCCTATTAAATTGTGAGTTAATGTTTCGCATCATATTTTACTAGAACAAGAAGTTCAACAGATTGTTCTAAAAAAGTGAATAAAAATGTAAATCAACTTTTGATATTCGTTACGAAGCATTTAGGAAGGCATTCGATTTATTAAGTTTTGATTTTAAAAATAAAATGAACTCATCAAGGAAAGCAAATGAATTCTTTTTAGAAAAGCAAGGAATGAAAAGAGTCAAGTTTTGAAAATGGAGCTAAATAAAGAACATGAACAAGTTTAATACTTATTTCTCCCCCCTGATCCGACATCTTAATAAATCAACCTTATAATCCCATACTAGTGGAAAAGATGAATTTTATTTTCAAGTCTTAATGATTAAATGTGTAAAGAATTTTAAATTAATTTGAATTTTTATCTTAACCTGATAGGACCCCCCCCCTTATTAATGGGAATGATTTCAATCATATTTGCTTAAATTCCCTTACCATGAATGTTGATTTCTAAGTTCCTAATTCAATTATTAAACTAATTTCCTAAAGTTCCTAGAATGATAACATTCAAGTGTACGAACATATATTCAATAACAATATTAACTATATTTAAAAAAAATAAAATAACACAATCGATAAATAATAGCGTCAATTTTGATTTCCACTTTCAAGAAACAAATTCAAATTTATTTTCTCATCATCATACATCTCGAAATCGTCCGACACAAAACTCTCATATACCTCTCCATAAATATCTCCATTCAACAGTTTCGACAAACGTCCCCTAGGGGTATACCCGTCATCTGGATTCGTTTTATCAATAAACTGTGATAATATATCAACTTTATCCAAAAAAATCCCTGAAGCATTCTTTAAAAACCGAGTTCTTGTAATCCATCAACCTTTCCGGAAGACTCCGAGAACGGCATTCATCGATGCTAAACGGTGACCATGCATCGATTTTCGATCCGACTTTAACCACAATTCCGATTTTCGGATTTCTTTCCGAGAATCTGAGATAAACGATCCGCTGATAGAAACTAGAAAAAAATGTTTCGGATTCCTTCGAGACAAAACCGTCAATAAGATTATTTTTCCACATGCCAATGATGCCTTCGAGCTTCAACAGTTTGATAATGTTACATATCCAATGACCGAATGAAAACTCAGACTTAGTCATGTGGGCCCTGGCGAAACTGTGGAATGTGACATTAGAAGACAATTTTTGAAGCTTAGTTTTCAGAAAAAGCTGATTTGAAGAGGTCAATCCACGAGATGTTTGTTTGACAAAATAATCTGATATACATGATATCAATTGGTGTACTTCAATGGATTCGAAACATTCGAATTTACCACTTCTATTAAATGAACGCCTTTCGAGCCGAAAATAATCATCCCAAAACAAAGTCAAATTGGCGTCGACTTCTTGATTAGAATGAACGACACTGATAACTGTATCTGAAAAGAGATCGGTTTTGATATCCAATGACTTTTTCAATGCGTAAGGGGTCGCACTGACTTTTACCCGGAAAAGAATGATCGATTTTACACTTGTTATTCTATCAAATCTCTTGCGTTCTCTTGCGTCTTTTATTGGTGGTTCGTATATCATGTTTCTAAATCACAGTATTTTACATTTAATAATTGAATTATTTTCAAATTATCTTTATATTCATTTCTTCATAGCGACACCTAACACAATTCGGAGTGGAGGGAAATGTTATTAATATTTTATAGATAAGATTTCTTACACACACACACACACACACACAATTCTTTGTTGGAAGAGAATTAAATACCTGCACACAAGCACGGTTCACAAAATCTATAATAGAAAATACACACAAAAGGAATTTAATAAACGCCATATTTTTAATCTTAAGCCAATTAAATATGAATGTCTATGAAGATATCTCTAATGTTCCTACAGCATCAACCATTACCGCACAACAAATCCACAGAAATATGTAAGTTTCACTTTAAATTGTAGTTAACTTATATAACATTTTTACTAGATTGTTACTATTTAGAACTGACGAATATATAAATGGCAGCAGAATTACACCTGATTTCAATTTTATTCAATCAACTTCGATTTAGTGAATTATTATTATTTGAAAACATTTTAACAGAAAAATTTTAGTTGCTTATTTTTTCGAAATTAGTTTTTCATTTGATATAAGTTTTGTATTAAAGAATCCATGTCCAATTTATATATGTTGAGGATACCTAAATAATAAATAATATTATAAATAATTAGAATAACTTGGGAGAAAACCGATAGGGTGATTAGAACAGCGTTCTGAAACTTGGAGAAGAACAGAAAAGCAACAATAAAGCGGAGAAAGGTCACTTATAATTAATAAGTGCAAGAGAGCAAAAAGGAATTCCAAAATTGTAAAACAAAAACAAAACATGAAAACAAAATTGGCATCTCCGAACTTTCAGAGATAACTTGAGGAAATACAAAAAAGTCTGGAAAATGTCAGGAGCAGAAGTGACAAACTATCCCGAGTGCCCGAGTGATAACACAAGAACTGTATAGATTATGGAGAGACAGGAATGGGAAAAAATGAATTATCACAAGTGTTTGACAAGTGCGGACTATAAAAGCAAAAGTCTCCTTAATGGAGTCAGAAGTTAGTAGTTGAATGAAAAAATTAAAAAGATAGTCGAGAAATAATTCGAATTAGAGAAAATATTGGAACTAAACGGTGTGCTAAAATGGAGTTCAATAAGAAAGGTTTAAAGTATGCTGAATAAATTCAAATGAAAGCAAAGGAAATTGAATTTCAATTTACCAAACTATTGAGTCAGATCAGCGTCTGGTGATTGTTCAGTAATTGGGAATTATACGAGTAGAGCTATTCCTCACGTAGTGTCGTACACATAAATTCGAAATATAAAAGTTTCTATAATACACATTGGTGTGTTCATCAGTGGATGACTCACCATTTATGAGTGTGAAGTTATTTATGTACTTTATTTATTCAATTTTATGTCTTTTCAAGTAAGTTTTTTAAATTTAAGTAACTTTTAAGGCTTGAACTTTGATTTTATATAATTATGAGATCATTATTCAAGCTCTTAAATATTACGTTTAGTCAACATTTTGATTATAAATTATTTTTAATTAATATCCAGGCTTTTTTTTAGGATTTTAATGACATTTTATGAATTTATTTGGAATTATTTCGATATAATGTAAGTAAGATATATTTAAGAAATTTAGGAAAGAAGCGGCGTACGTGGATAAAATTTTTTGTAATCTTCTTTCTCCAGCTCATTGATAATTCGAATTTTGTCATTTTTAGTAATTCTATGAAAAATATTTTTTTAAACAAGTTATTATTTAATTTTACGATTTTCGGATTTGTTCTGCAAATCCAAAGATGTCAATGGACCTTGTTGCATATTAGAAATGCTACCTACCACACAAAGGCGTTTGACAAGAAATATCTGATATACTGTAAAATATTTTAATTATTTGTAATTAAATGAAGAAATTCTTATATTTTCAGATTTTGAACTTTACAAAAAGGTAGCGTTTCCAGAGAAATATCTGAAAATCTAAAGAAATATTAACTTCAAAAATATTTTATAAATAGATCTTACGATGTTTTGTGGTCCTTTTCTCGAAAACTCAAAGTAGAGCTTTCCACTATGATTTTTTAATATATTAAAAATAATGATATGTTAACAATATGTTAATTACCATATTTTAACTGTGGGAATAAAAAACGCTATAATAAATTTGCATGTATTTTTTTATTATGTGTGCTGTGTTTCTATGTAAAAATTATTTTTCTGTCACTTTCTCAATTCCTATATAAAAACTTTTAACTTTCGGAACAATAAATTTTGACACACAGGTACTATAATTTTATCGATTTTTTTTAGATTATAGAAACTTTTATATTTCGGATTTAGGTGTAATAAGTGTGTAATTTCCTATTTGAGTATTGAATCAATCGTGTCGTTATAATTTGTCTAATCAATTATGATAATCAATAAGGGTTTATCTTGCCTGAGAATTGCTATGTTGTGGATCAAATAAAGCGAGCTTAGGAGCCAGAGATTTGATTGGTAACCAACCCAAATACCCAACATACATACATACACACATATCTATATGAAATATCATTACAAAAGATAACCAATCAGAGGTGAGCAAAATTAAAAATTTAACTCATCTACAAAATTAAAAACAATAATTATTTAAATAGAAAATTTTCAATTAATAAACAATCTAGAAAGGCTCATTTATTTATTTGAATGTTATTAAAAATTGCATATTTAATCCGCATTGACTAAAATATTAAATTAATGCCACACATAAGCAGAAATAACTAAGTATATTAATTATAGGAAATTGATTTATTAATATTAATGATTAATAGCCGCATTTTATTTATCAACAACTCAATTATCATTAACAAGTATGAAATTTTAATATTACTTACTTAATTTCCCAAATATTGCCATTTTTTTTAATATCATTAATTTGATTTTGCTTTCCGAATTTAAATTTTTGTTGATAATAAATTCTTTGAAATCTATTTCATTTAATAAGTAAACCTGAACGTGTGGTTTTGATGAAAATAGTTCTTTTGTTTCAATTAAACAGCTGAAGCAAGCATTGAAATGGGTGCCGGTTTGGTTGTTAGTTTTTTTTTTAATTATCCTCGGTGGATGGGTTGACAATACGAAACTCAAACGAATTAATTTCGTTATGTTATCTTCCACACTTTTACTCATGTCTTTTACTTCATTTTCTGAATAATTATGAAGTTCTATTGCTATTTCACATAGAATTGAATATAATTCAGTAGTAAATTCTGTTAAAGATCGGTAGGTAGCAATCCGTTGATCCATGTGTAAATTATACATTTGAATTGCTTCTTCTAATTCTTCAATTAATTCCGGAATTTGTTCAGAAACATCGAAAAATAATTTCATTTCTTCTACCTTGTCTGTTCAATCGATTTTTAAGATCTTTAATCTTTTCTATATTGAGACCATTTTCATTCTGAATTAATTCTAATAAATAACGAAAGCTGTTTAAATAATTTTCCTCGGATGTAGCTAAATCAAATGAAGGAATATTTACATCCCATTCAATTAGTTTTTCGTTGATATTACTCATTATCATTCTAGCAAAATTGTTCATATTGTAGTCAGAAATAGCACTTAATTTCAGAGATTTTATATCATCTAAGAGGTTGGAATTTTTTTGAATCAAAATCTCGTGCACACATTTCAAGTATATCTAAAATTTATTAATATTTAGAATTTAGAAAATAAATATAGCTTAAATTTATTCTACCCTTAAACTATCATTTAAATCCATAGCATGAAATTCTTAGAAATCGACCTGACCTTCAACTTAATAAAATTCTAGGTCAACCTAAAAACAAATATGGAGCTTTCATAAAAAATAAATTTTAATGCAAAATAAAAATATCAAAATATTCAATTTAAATT